>CAEGAD010097046.1:0-82350 GCA_903067055.1 Poeciliopsis paucimaculata | reverse complement strand
ATGAGATATTTTGAATGTTATGCTGATGATTCACAGATACATTTATCTTTAAATCTGGATGAATTCAAGAAGTAAAGTATTCTTTCAAGCTCAGAAGATTAGGATATTATACAACTTACTCTTGTTTTGATTTTGAATATGTTTACTTGGTAGACCAAGGAGAAGAGACACTATTACATAAAACAACCCAGTAAAAACATTTAATTCCTACAATGGCATTAATTTCCCCATTTAATAAATATAGGCAAGGTTATTTTATATGCATAGCAGATTTAAGCAACTGAACAATTCAAAGTGCTTTATGTGATTAAAAAAACAAACAAACAAACAAACAAGCAAGAAACAGTAAATTAATTAAATTAATTTTAGGATTCCCAAAATCCTAAATTTTGTGAATCCTAAAATTTAGGATTATTTTTGTATTTATCACAAAAAAATACCAATTTTTTATTATTTTTTTTTGATATTCTGCTACAGGAACAGTAGTGGATTTGGTTTAGGGGTTTTTAAACATTTTCGTTAGCTTGCTTCATAAATTTGGCTGGCACTGGAAATATAGCACTATTAAATTATTACAACACAGTTTTACTCAGTATTATACACAGCTGTGTGACATTATTGGGTGAATCAAACAGATCCTGCTTTTACTTGTTACACCAGAATAAATGTGTCTTTCAACTTTTTCTAAAATGGAAAAAACTAAATGTTCCCATCCTACACTCACTATTGTCAACACTTTTCGGATGTTGCTACATGTTTCTGATTAAGACCAACATATGAATTTGTCTGATTGTTTTATTCGTCTTCCATTTTTAATCCATGTTTCATTTATTTTCTGCAGGAGTTCCTAAAGAAGGAGTTCAGTGAGGAGAACATTCTGTTCTGGCAGGCCTGTGAATTCTTCAGCCATGTTCCTGAGAATGACAACAAGCAGGTGACACACCTTATTTGATTAATCCTTTTAGTACAGACTTGCATCTATTTGAATCCCTCCTGTTGTATATTATTGGATATTCGACAGTAGTAAATCCTTCTTCTCCTTATTGATTAATTGTTTTAGCTCTCGCAGCGTGCCAGAGAGATCTACAACAGCTTCCTTTCCAGTAAAGCAACAACACCGGTCAACATCGACAGTCAAGCCCAGCTTGCTGATGATATCCTCAACGCGCCAAAACCTGACATGTTCAAGGAGCAACAGCTGCAGGTACGGAGACACATTTTTATAAAGGCTTCCGGAAGAGTCGAACCTTTCACATGCAAAAAAAAGAGCCCTTCCTGCGGAACTAATTTATTATTCTTCATAAAAGTGAACCAAAACATAACTCCTTTGAAAATGCTCTCTGACTTAACACAGTGTCAAGTGCTCATACAACACAAGGCCACTCGTTCATCTTTGCCTGCTGTCGAGCAACACCGGCCTGAATGGCTTTTTACACACACGCATGTTGTCGACGGGGCACAGTGTCTGAAAAGCCCTATTGATTTCAGCTGCCGAGCTCAGATGTTCAAACTCTGATAAGGAAGTCACAAGGCCTGCAGGATATCCTCACTATCATGCTTTTTTTTGTACATATCAGACACCCACACATTTTCTGTTCAATAACCACACACACATCGAAAAGCCTTATGGTAACCTTGCCAGAATGTCTTGGGATTGATGTTATGTCCATGAATGCATCACAGTCTTCTGTTTTCTTGACCTTTCATTTCAAAAGATAAATATTTTATCTTTTATTTTCAATCACAAATAGGATGTAGACAAGTTGATTATTTTTATACCTCATGAAGTTTTTCACGTTTTGTCATGTTAAACCACAAGCTCTAGTGTATTTTATGGGGATTTTATGTGTCAGACCAACACAAATTAGTGTAAATGGAAAATGGATACATGGCTTTTAAAATTATTATACAAATGCATATCTAAAAGGTGAGATGTGCATGTGTTTTTTGTCCTCTGAGTTTCTGTTTTCCAGAACCAGATATTGTTACATTTTCAGGTAAATCACACAGCTGGCCTTCTGGAGTTTGTCTTTTCCGGTCTCTAGCAATTGTGGAGTGTCTGAACCTCAGTTTTCAAGTATTAACAAATATTCTCTAATGGATTGATGTTTGAACTTTGGACAATTTTAACACACTGTAATGCTTTGATACATTGTAGCTCTGGTTATATATTAAGGGTATTTGTCTTGCTGGACATATTCCATGGCCTTCATGATGCTGTTTCTTCTGTAACAAACTTCGGAGGCCTTCACAGAACTGCTGGATTCATATTAGATTAATTTACACACAGATTACAGTTCACAGGTTGAACTGGATTTTTTTTTTTTTTTTTAATCAAATCAAGAAGTACTGGAAACAAAAACATGTCACACATTTCCTATTTTCCTTTTTTTTGTTAAAAAAAGTTATTTGTGCAAGGATTAAAAATACTTTTTCTAAGACACCAATTATGTTATGTAAAGTTGTCTATATTGTGCTCCCAGGTATTTGCAGCTTGGCCAGCTTCTCCTAAATAAAGTTAGTCTGAAGCAGCAAATCTTAAAGACTTTTCCAATAAAGATAGGGATTAGACTTAAGTCAAGCTTGCTTTGTTTTTTCCAAGAGAACGCACTCCAAGAGCAGCTTGAAGGTTTCATCATTTGGTTTAACTTCACTTTTATTTTTTCATTTTCTGCTTCAAAATACCATACAGATTGTCTGAGTAGTTTTGCTCATCTTTTGGTTTTTGGATTTTTGCACAGATTTTTTTTTTTCTGTTCTTATGTTCATGGATTGCTCATTTTTTCATCATTGTCTTTGTTACCATTCTTTCGTACATTTTTTTTTTTTTTTTACTTTCCTAAGTCTTTTCCCTCCCGACTCCATTAGATCTTTAACCTGATGAAGTTTGACAGCTACACGCGATTCCTCAAGTCTCGGCTGTACCAGGAGTGCATGCTGGCTGAGGTGGAGGGCAGACCGCTTCCTGATCCCTATCACATCCCCAGCAGCCCAACGTCAAAGCACAGCACCACCGGCTCCGACCGCTCCAACCTCTCCACTCCTAAGAAGGTGAGCCAGCAGAAATTCTTGTGTCTTAATTTAAATGGAAAAAGAACGTGCCTTTTTGGATTAATACCCTGGATGTTCATGTTTATGAGTGAAAACAGCTTAAGTTTGCAGCTTTAAATAACATAAAATCGTGTCCACATTTGTTTGTGTCCCTGTCTGCTCCGCCACTCATTGCTGTGTTTCTTACAGGAGGACAAGAAGACCAAATCAGGGCGGTCTTTGAACGAAGACAGTCGGGATGACTCAGGAGACCGGAGGAAGGGCATGTTTTTTTCGTGGTCCCGAAACAGGAGCTTTGGCAAAGGCCCCAAAAAGCGAGAGCTGGCTGATTTTAATTACAGTCAGTCCATTTTCCTTTCTTGATTTCATAACTTTCTGACTGCTGGAGAGTTTGTTTGTTGATAAAGTGATCATGCATTGAAAATTAGAAAAGTTAGTCACATCTGTTAAGATTGATGACAGATAAATGATCTGTTATGTTCTTGTATTTTTTTTGTTCCTAAAAACAACCAATTTGCATCTGTGGTGTTATCAGATGTTATCATCTGAAACATTTAATCTGAATCTAGTCAGGAGGCACTCTTACATTCAGCTCATGATGCTTCTCATCAATTTTATTTGCTTATTTGTTTATTTTCAGGCACCAACGGTCGTCGGGAGTCCCAGGGCTCGCTGTCCTCAGGAGCGAGTCTGGAACTGGGGACGTCAGGTTCGGGGAAGAATGAGGTCAGTCTGATGGGAGTCATCTTGATCTAATCAGTTTGATAATAATTGGTTCATGGAAACTTATTTTTGCATGGAGCAGCTTTAATGTTAGTGTTCCCTTTAACAGGCACACTTGATGGCAGATTTTTGTGAAGCTTTGACCCATTGATACAGATTTTAACAGATTCTAATTTCTAGTGAGGAACTAGGAAGTATACTTTGAGCTTTTCTGCATGAGCTGCATTACATTTTTATACTAGTAGCATAGGTGACACGCCAGTCACTGTAGAACATGGTTTTATTGACATTTTAAAGCAAAGATAAAATGATTATGAAGTTTAGCTCCTTGTTTCAGCCTTTAGCTCATTTAGCATTATTAGCATTATAAAACCGCTGTATTCCCGATGGTCTGCAGGTCCTTAATTCAGAAACGTCCTGAAGGCTTCCAGTGTTCCTAAATCTAGCATGTTCCGTGACAGAGGAAAGTGCATAAGACTGACGGATTTTACTGTAGTCATTCAGCCTTCTTGTTATCTTCTCAAAATCTTGCACTCTTTAACTCATTTGCATTTTGAGTAAAATGCAGACATGTCCACACATGAAAGTACTTTTTAGATGGCTTCTCATGTCTCTCTGTTTCACCTGACTTCATTATGAACGCTCTGCTGATGCTAAGAAATACATAATTTTGAGTTCTATTTACTCATTAAGAACTTCCCACATGTAAATGGCTTTTAGTGCATTCTCTGAATAATAAAAGTTTCTGCAGGTAAACTATAAATCAGGCAGTTGTGGTCATCTGGCGAACTATCGGTTCATCTCCACGTTTGCCACCTTAGAGATTTTCTCAAGTTTCTGTAACATTTTGATACAAAATTTCCTTCTGTGGCCATCTGTGCAGCAGATGGTAAACAGTCAGAGAAGTGGCAGAATGCATCTAAAGCGAACAGAACACACCCTCACCCGATGTTATTGCACAACGCCTTTTGTGATGCTTCCATCAGCGAGCCTAAACTGTTCTCCAAATTATGTTACTGTTTTCCCATTCTCCATTCTTTGCCTTCGTCAAATCAGATGACATTTGTATACTGAACAGCATTAAACAGAACGAGACAATATTCCTCTGCAATTCATAAAACATAATTAATTAATTTAAAAATATTTTGACTGCTTGAGGCAGGAAGTTGTGTAACGGGGTGGTTCTGCTCCTGGTACTGTCTGGCTGACAGTAGAGGTTCAGAAGGCTAATGTGATCCAGAGTCCAGTTCCTGCAGCAATTCTGAGATTCTGCGCAGCGGGGAACTGGCCTTCTCGGTTCCTCTCACTGTCCATTTTGTGCATTAGTTTCTTTCTTCATCTTTTGTGTTTGTGTCTTTGAACAAAGACAGAAGGTGTTAATAAAGATGCCAGAAGATGATTGTGTTGATGACGATTAACTGTTTATATTTAGTTTGATTTTAACATATTCATTGTAAATGTTTTCATCTCTTGTTGGTGCATGTGCTTTCGATAGGTTTATCTGGTTATTTCCGTTTGTGATGTTAGATGTTAATTTATTTCTACTCCAATCGCCACCTTAGGAGAGATTGGACCTATTCATAACCTATTCAGAGGTTATCATTAGTAGAAAACACTCATGAACAGCACACACTGCTATAATCTTGTTACAGTTTTTCTCTTCATCAGGACCACTTTTGATGTCCTTAAAAATATTTAGTCAAATTTAATTTCTGAGTCACAAGCAGGAGGTTAGGAAGATGATGAAGCACAAATTACCCAAATAAGATCAACTTTCTTTCCTTTTCTAGCATGATATTTCCCGTGGCGCCGTATCAGAACGAGGAGGAAGCAGCGCCCCCTTGAGGCAATGTAACATTAGCTTGCCAGATGGCTCATGTTGCCCAGTGCCGCTTCGGCCCGGCATGTCTATCAGAGACCTGTTGCAGGGCCTTTGTGACAAACTCTGCATCAACCTGGCAGCTATAGACCTTTTCCTTGTTGGAGGAGAGAAGGTAAACCTCAGTGTGCGTCTGAGCTTTTTTAAATTTTTTTTATCACAAATAGATTTGAGTTGGTATCCTCCAGCTGTACTTCTCTGTATTTTATTCATATAAATAACTAATTAGTGATTTTCTTTGCTTTTTTTACTTTATTTATATCATAGGAATGAGCATATACCTCAAAATATATATATTTTCTGTAATTTTTTCTCAGCCTCTTGTTTTGGACCAAGACTGTATGACCCTCAGCTCTCGAGACCTGAGATTAGAAAAACGCACTCTGTTCAGGTATAAAACATGTCAACTGCAGAGATGAACATGGGACTGAAGACCCTGGCTCAAACAAAAATATGATTTATTGTCTTTGTATTCCTCCTTCAGGCTTGACTTGGTCCCCATCAACCGCTCTGTGGGTCTGAAGGCTAAGCCAACTAAACCAGTGACTGAGGTCTTGAGACCTGTTGTGGCCAAGTATGGGCTGCACCTCTCTGACTTAGTGGCACGTATAGTAAGTACAGTATTTTCCTAGGCTGAAGGAGACAGATCTTTCAAACGTATTCATACCTGTTCAATTTATGCGCATCTTCTAAAATAATAAATACAAACCTCAGTCTGTTTTATTGAGGTTTTTTTAGCATTTATTTCTGTTTGACTGCCCTTTAATCTAATAACATTAAAAAGCTCCAGTGGAATCCTGTGTGTGGTGTAAGTTGAGTATTCTGTGGAGGTTTCAGAGGTTTGTTGGAGAATATTAATGAACAAACAGCATCATGGAGACCAAGTAAGACTCCAGACAGGTCAGGGATAGCAATGGCCAACAAAACATGGCCATCCAACAAAGCTGATGGGCTGGGCAGTGAGTGGATCATTCAGAAAAGTAGCCAAGAGACCAATTATAACTCTGGAGGAGATGCAGAGATTCACAAATCGGGAGTGGAAGAATCCGTTGATTCCGTTCTTTATAGAAGATTTGCAAGAAGAAAGCCAAGAGATGTCCAGTTTGTAACAAGACATGTAGAAGAGACAAGAAAGATGTGGCAGAATATGGTTTGAGATTAACGTCGAATTTTTGGCCTATATGCGAAACGCTGTGTGTGGCAGGCAACATCCAGGTATAAAACATGTTAACTGCCGAGATGAACAAATCCAGAGGTTTACATTCACACAGGATAATACCAAACATACAGTCAGAGCTACAGTGTACCAATACTAAACACAATAATTAATGTTTACAATAACTTTCTAAGCAATTTGACCTAACCTTGGGTATTTTGCATTAAAAAAAAATGGGCAAATGTTTTAGTCTGTAGTTGTGGAAAGTTTGTACAGTCATGCAACTTGTGCTGGAATTGCAGCAAAATTTGGTTCTGCAAACTCACAAGGGATAATGACACATGCCAGCCTCAGTTTTCAGTTTTTTAGATAGCCAAGATGAAGCTCTTCTAAAATGTCTTTCTGTGATGCAGAGTGGCGAGTCGGAACCTTTAGATCTCGGGCTTCCTATTTCCAACCTGGATGGTTTGCGAGTTGTGTTAGACATTGAAGAAAACGCCATGGGGAAAGGTGAAAAAACACAGATGCACATCATAAAACATTCTTCTGTTTGCTGGTTTGTAATTGAATTTAGGTTTTGTTTCCTGACTCAGACAAAATCAAAGCAGCTCAGAGTCACTTTCCGGCTTCTACGAGTAGGAACCAGTCAGCAACAGTAAGCTCTCCACCATCCTCTCGTTTCGAGTTTCCTTCCCATTCTTGAATGTTCTGTAACCCTCTGAATGTCTCCACTGCCTGGTTGATAATGTCACGCTCTACTAAGTGTCCCTCCTGCTGTCTTCAGTCACCCATGTCTGTTTGCTGTGTGTTAAACATGCTCACAGGTGTGTTTTGCTGTGGTGCAAAAAGAACTGCATCACTCTGTTAAGGTTCCCTAATCTTCTGTTAATGTGGTCTGCGTGTGGCCGGATGCATCATCAACTTTCCTCTCTGGTTTTTCCTTTTTTTCTGTAACATCGCCAACTTTTGCTGGGTGCCGGGATCTTCAGCGATGTATCGTAATGGTGGTGGAGGAGCTTTAGTTCGCAGCAGAGACTTTCTTTCCTCTGTCCTCATTATCCTCAGTAAATCCCAGGATCTGTTTTGAGAAACAGATCGTTTCCCTTCACTGTTAGTTGTAGTAGTGCAGCTTTAAGTAGTGGATAGTTTGCCCCTCTGGTGTTTTGCTCTGTGAGCTTTCACGTTGATGATGCCGAGCACACAAAGCGGCCGTTGTAGCTGTCTCAGTGGAACATCCAAAGACAAGTTTTTACTGAATTTATTTTCCACACTGCCTGGCCAAAATGAAAAGTAACACTTTCATTTAACTGTACCAATAGGTAAAATCCTTCATCTGGCAAAGGATTGCAGAGGCTAGTATGTTCAGTTAGCAGCAAGTGTTAAATGTTGCGAGCAAATTCCACATCCTGAAAAATATGTTTTTCACAATCAAAAACTCAAATTACTCGTGTGCATCAAGCAAACAACAAACTTACAAGACCTCTGCAAACAGATTTGGATAAAGAATAAGCCGATGCATTATTTAGAAACATGGGTACATAGTGTTTAAATGGGCGACTTAAAGGAGGAGATGTTGATCGAAAGACCAGCGTTTAATATATATTTTATTTCCTATTTTTATCAAACTAGCTTCCTTTCTGCAGCTTCTTATATCTGTGCTTCATTTGACTTTAGTTACGAAGAGCTTAAAGATACTGAACATAGCTAATTTTTGGTTTTCTGTAAACACTAGCAGGAAGACTTGGTAGCAATTTTGATAAGCCAAAGAAAGCTGGACCTTTGAGTTTCCAGCCGATCGTCGATAGTCTGGCCAATCAAGCTGAAAAAATGACAGATTTCTGGTCAGCAGTCGATTTTTTGATGCATGTCTGTTTTGGAATCAGACCGGTTCTTACAGATGCTCTGGAAGCTAAAACAATGTCACAGCAGATTCTCAAAATCTAAACAACGCAAAAATAGGAAACTGTTTTTGGCCAGGTGGTGTCTATTCCACTGTCTCTGAAACACAGCAAGTCATGTGTTTATTTCTAATAAACATTTCCGTGACATTCTCAAAAATCATCCCCAGCCAATTAAACTTGTGTCTCCCGCTCACCATCAAATTGTCAAAATTTATGAACCTCTTCACCATCAGCACCAGTGGTTCCCACCTGTTGTCATTGCTTCCTCCAATACGTGCACCGCTGTGACTCATCAGGGCTCTAATGCCCCACTCCGCTCTTCGTGTGGCCCCCAGGGGGACGACAGGCCAACAAGGAAAGGCGGTTCAGCACACCCCCATGGGGAAAATGGCAAGGCTGGGCCCAGCCCCGGCACAAGCAGTCAGACCCTACCCAACCACTCTGTCTCTCTGCATAAGGCTCCGGGGAAAAGAAAGCAGAAAAAGATTAATATAGACGAAGCTGAAGGTAAAAACTGAACAACCTCCCTTTTCTGTTGTTTCTGTGGCTGTGTTCACACTAACCCTTCGGCCTGCCTGCAGGACTGCACAAACACCCAGTGCTTTAAAGCTAGCTACATGTAGCACAGTCCAGTCTTCGCTTGTACCAAGTATAGCTCTGACGTGTCTAAAAGATTAATACTTATGCTGCATGTTTCTGCATTACAAAACCCAAGTTTTTGAGATGTTCTGGACGTGTACGATTTAGCGTGGGAACCTGTTCATGTATTTCTATGTTTTTGTGTGCGCCGCTCTGTGCGTGCTGCAGAGTTCTTCGACCTCATATCCAAAGCTCAGAGCAACCGAGCCGACGACCAGCGAGGCCTGCTGAACAAGAGCGACCTTCAGCTGCCGGACTTTCTGCGCCTCACACCGACCAGCCCGACGACGCCTCCTCCCCGCAACCCCGAGCCCATCTGCTCCACCCCGAATTCCCATAACACCAACAATGGCGGCTTCCCCAGCAGCAGCCACCGGGGCAACAAGGGAAATGGCAATCACAGGGGCGGCGTGGTCAGTGGCTCGTACCTGCTCAGTGCGAGCCATCAGTCGCAGAGCTTGGACTCAGCGCTGGGCGCAGAGTGCGGAGGTGGCAGAAAAACCAAACCGCCCCCTCCGTTTCCAGCCACCGTCTCCCCCATCCAGTCAACCCGACCCGGCACGCAGGGTCTCCTCCAGGACTCAGCCAGAGGGGAATCGATCCAGATGCTGGAGGAGGACACCCTGTCAGATCTAACTCTTGTGGGAGAAGGAGATATTAACAGCCCCAGCCTCAACTACATCACTCCCTCCGCCCTGTCGAGTAAACCCCTCCCCCGGCCTCAACACCAAGCACAGGACGGTCGGCCTTGCTCAGGTACATCGCCGGTGTGAACTCTTAAGACTGCTGAACCTGCACCGCTCTCTTCACCTGACTGTTAGTGGGACCGGTGACCCACTGGAGTCAGTCTGAAGTTACTTCCCTCACAGAAAATGCATCTGAATCGCCTCCTTCCCTGTCACTTTTAGATGCTAATTAGAAGTTTTATTCCAGGACTGTCTAAAAATACACACAACTAATGTATAAGATCAGAGTGAAGAGCTTAATTGCAAACAGTAGAGATTAGATTTTATTCAGACAGCAGTGAATCTGATAATGTAAGGTGTTCATAGGCCTGTCACAATAACACATTTTGTTCGGATGATAAATTGTCCAAGAGATTATTGTGATAAACAATAATGTTGTCTAGATGCAACTAATTTAATGATAAGGGCATAGTAATTCATCTTTGCCTTATTAAAGAGTAATAAATGTATTTTTTTTATGGGACACTTCACACTGGAACTGGAAGATATTTTTAATACTCAAAAGAAAACACAACTATGTAAAACAATAAAAAAATTTGAAAAAAACCTCAAACAACTGAAACCATAAATACAATGGATTATGAAATCTCTGTAAACAAAACTGTCCTTCAAGAAGTGCAAATCATCCGAATGGAAATTATTGAGCTCATTATAATTTATCATAATAATTGCTTGTTGCGACAGGCTTAGGTGTGCACTACTTTGGGGCCAGCAATCCACTTTTAGAATACTAAAATGTGTCAAAAATACAAAGAGAGGAAAATGGATGCATTGAGCATGGACAAATTGTTCACCTTGGATTTTCTTGTGGTGTGTATCTGTGTGGACTTTTCGACAGACTTGCTGTGGATTAAGTTTGCTTTGAGACATAAGACTGAGGGTGAAGTTGGTAGAAACCTGTGCCAAATTCACTCCGCCAGTCCCTAAATGTACAGAATCTTAACAATGCACTTTAGCCAATTGTAAACAAGACATTATTTGTCAGAGTGTAATTTTTTTCCCCCGTTACTCTTCTTTACATTAACTTCTCATGTCTGTTTCATTCTACACATGACTAAGCAGCCATAGTTTTAGAAAATTATTATTTCAGTCATAGAGATGCATTGATACAAATGTTGGGGCTAGTTTCCAATCCTCCGGTTTTTGTAAAACTTTGACTTCCTGATGTAATTGCATCTAATTCCAAATTCTCTTTAAAACTCAAATTGATAATTTTTTTTTACTCTACATTTCCTGCACAGAGCAGTCATTACTTGTTATATTATGCATTGGAGACCACTGATATATTGCTTTTAATGTACATTGCCAATATGGCTAATGTATATTACTGTTAGTATATGTCGTTGATAGAGACCGCATATTTATGAGAGATTATAAAATCGGATTTTGCTATCTGTTAAACAAAAAACTATTTTAGCATCTTAAATTAGCATTAGCATGGCTACCATTGTTAAAATCCCAGTCTTCAAGTTCATTCCCCAGACTAGCTCCGTATCTTAAGTCTACTATTTTCCAAAATAACCTGTATTATAAGTTCTAAAGAACACAACAGAGTAACTTTGCTGTAGTTACCCTAAAGCAAAGTCATCCTGTTATCTGCTGAAAGAGTTTCTCTGTTTTGCTCTTTTGCGTCTGGAACCACAAAGATGTCTCTATGTCGTAGAAAATCTTTTCCTCTCAAATAGCTTCCTTGGGTGTTGCGTGGTGCCGTGGTTAGAGCGGGCACCCTGCGTACAGAGGCTACAGACCTCAATGCGTCAGCCCTGACTTCGAGTCCCATCCTCTGCACCTTTGCCAGATGTCTTTTCAACCTTTTCCCAGCCCTTATCTGTTGGCTTTTTTTCAAATAAAGGCGACTAGTGCCAAACATTCTTTAAAAAAAAGTGTAAAAATGCCTTCCTAAATATAATTTCTTTGAGTTTTGATAAACATCTCACTGAAACTCAAAATGGCAAACCTTGAGTCTTCTACACTCAGTAGCAACTTCAACATTCTGGAGAGCTAATATCACTGAAACATGGTAGCTGTCATATATCATTAAGATGAATGATTGGAACAAGATTTTATTTTTGATTTTCCAGCTGATCAAACCGAAACGTGATTCTGGTCACCAACCACTGGCTCAGTGCATCTCTACTCAATAGCCACTAGAAACTAAACACCAGGAAGGTTCTGAAAAGCTCTAAGAAAATACTACAATTTTAAAAAGATCATATAGTTTTTGACATAATGTAGCAGCTGGCTGGTCTGACTCAATAAATACAGAGGCTTCTCTGCCTTTATATACAGTACATGCATTTTTAAACCCATTTCCATCATTGTTCTCTTACCTCAAGCATTTCGACTGTATCGCAAGTGCTTATGTGTGCAATCTTGCTCATTGATCATATGATTTTTAATAATGTGCACTGGCTGTAAACAAGCAGCTTTTTTTTCTTATTGATCGACCATCTCTTTTTCAGATTAGAAAGCTTTGAGCTGTGTTTTCTGCAAGCTTCTATCTGGACTCATTTCATATGAATTTTTAACTTCACTGTATAAATCCATTAATTTATGCATCATGTTGTTTTTGTTGTTACCACCGGTTAAAAAGTATTAATTTGTATATAGTTCCCTGAAAACCACCATGTTGCATTCTTAAATGGTATCGCAGCCATGCTGTCTCATTAGGAATTGGTTCCGCCGAGTTGACATTGCGCTCTGTAAATAGTTCAAATAAATGTTTCCCACGTTTTACTCTCTGTTTCCTTGTGTGACCAACTTTCTGTCCTTTTCTAGTTTTCAGGAATATCAGCTTTGTTTCAATTTTTCCTTTTAAGCACTGTGCCTCGTCTGCCCTCCTCTAACAAGGAGTGACTTAGTCTATAATTAATTTGTTTATTCAAAAAAATATATTTACATTTTTTTATTGATTTGGTACAAAAGTTCAAGATACTCAAAGCAAGAAGCAAGCTTTTCCCATTGTATTTATTTCTCAGTTAAAGGGTACAATTACACACAGGCGTTTTTCATCTGGTGTGCATAATTAAAATTATTTAGCATTTTTGAAGGAAGTTTGCTGTGTTTAAATATTGCCATTTAGTTTGGTGCTCCTTAAGTTGGAGTGAGAGTCAAACCCAAAGAAAGATTTGATGAGCTGCCTGAAGGAAGATTGTTGCAGCTGGGGTACCTGGAGAGAGCCCACACCTCCACATGGAAAACGTGCTAAGTCCATGCAGAAAGATCCCAGGCTGGGACCTTCTTGCTTCAAGGCAGCAGTACTACCACTGTTTAGCTTTGCATGGCCATAAACATTATTTCATCAATCTAAAAACTCATTACAGGTTCTTGAGTTTAAATTCTTTACCAGTCTTTGACCGCTAACCGTTTTCTCCATCTCTGTAGCATTGTCTGTCTTTGATATTCCTCTCCTGTCTTTCTAGCCTCTTGTGTGTTTGTCTGCAGACCTGAAGTTTTGCTTTTCAGCTACAAAAGCTTTTGAGGACCAGGTCATTAGCTATGCAGGGCTTCCTCTCTGCTCAGTGTCTGGTTTAGCGACCGTTGTCATGCTCGAGTCTTTGGTCGTCAGCTAACAAACATTAAGTTCCCACCACATACACGCTCGAGGCCACAGAAGGAGACCGTCTACGTCTGTTTTCATCACTCGCATCACATGATGTCCTGATTATGCTGCTTTTTCCTGTGTGTATAATTTCTCATTGTTGATCGTTTCTTTTTGTTTCCCGAAGGACTAACATGTGACAACCACTGCAACTGACTTTATTTAACCAGTTCTGAAAATCGAGCAGAACAGGCACATCGAAATTTGTTTATGAAATAAATCAGGTTAGCATTTAAAGGTGAATGTACTATAAGCTCCTGGCAGAACATTTTGTACAAATACCACTGACCTTATTGGTTTCCAGCTAATTAATTTGCAAATCAAAACGCTTTGTATTTTATGTCCTGGGAGTATGATTCTCCCACTTTTAAACAGTTTGTGCACTGGTTTTACTTTAGATATCAATAACAGTGAGACATAGTCATATAAAAAAATTAAATACTATTAAATATTTTATTCTTCAGGTGTTCAGACACCATAACTATTAAATTAAGATTGTTTTACTCATTAAATGAAATATTTCAACAAAAATGTATTTTATAGTCAGTAAAGATAAAAGTTAGGACATCCAATCCCCTTCAAAGGGTTGAGATTAGCATTTAGAGCTAGTTCACCCCATTTGGCTGTAATTATATCACAGAGCTGCAAATATCACTCTGCTGAATCTACATAACGTTACAGAAATATTCCTATAAAACACCTCAAATTAATTTATTAAATTAAAAAAGTGTTCTATATCATAAATTTAGATGATTTTGTTTTTTTTTACACCTTAATCAAACTTTTCCAATTCAAAGGCCTTTTACTGTGCATTACGTTGTAAGCTTTAAAAGGAATGTGTTTTTGTTGTTTTCCATTCACTGTTTAAGCTACGGTGGTGGTGGTGATGATGATGATGGCAGTTGTAAAACTTACAGGAAATTTTGCAAAACACAAACAACAAAAATGGAGAAAACAATGAGTTTATGAAGCCTCCCTCTATCAGCCAGTAGATGGCAGCAGTCTGTGCAAAGATAAACACTAACAAGCACTATCTCACTGTCTGTCCCTTGATAGTGGAGCCAAGAACCAGCATGGGAATATCTGTCATGTCCAATTAGTTTCTTACTGCCTTCCAGCTCTCTGTTTGTGGTCTGGTTGCATGTGGATGTGTGTGTACTTGAGTTTTACTGTATCCCTGGTGTTTTAACACTTGGCTACGGGCTTGATATTTATGGACATATTTGACTTTAATATCTCACTTAAAGATCCAGTGACCTGTGTGTTTTTCTGTGATGTTTGCTCATGTTTGCAGTGCCCCCTCGCTTCCCTTTGTGTGTGTATTTAAAGCATCCTCTTCATCCTCAGATAAAGACAGAGTTGGGTGGAGAGGGAGGGAGAAGGCTGGTGGAGGTGGGTTGAAAACGACAAGTGGACGGACAGCGTCTTTGAACCCCATCCTTTCCTCCCCGCCTTCGCCTCCTCCACGCCCCCCTCTTCGCTCTCGTCGCAAATCCAAGTCGCCGTCGTCCCGCCACAATCACACAGCCCCGAAACAAGCCTTGGACGTGGACAAAATTGGAGGCGGCTCGAAGTCGGAGGACCTCAGGAAAACTCGTAACGGGTCCCGAGACTTGCGTGGGCCGCACTTTTCAGAGCTGGACAGGAAGTGGGAGGGTGTTGCCCTGGAGCTGCAGTGTCGTGGCAGCAGGATGAGATCAGCGGTGTACCAGACCTCAGACCTTCCCTCCATGGTGAAAGCCAAGAAACAGCTGGACCAGGGTTATAGCAGAGGGCAGATAGACCGCAGCAAACTGAAAGCAACTTTTGTCTAAAGACCCCGATGTCGGTCTGACTCACAGACTGTGACTCTGACGACACTGATGGGCTGACTCACTGACAACTGATGTATTGCCTTGATTTAAAGCTGGAGCAGAGAGCTCAGCAATAACAACTGTGCAGCTGGTTGCAGACTCCCCACTGAAAGCTGCTATTAGCAGGACGACAGGAAGAGATTAATCAAAACCTTTGCTCCACTTCCGTATATGGTCAACATTATTGCTCGAAGGTGGAAATGAATTTTAACCAAAACACTTTTTTTTTTTCTTTTTTACAAAACTTAACTATCTTGTAACACTTTCCTCTGCAGAACTACAAAGAAACATACTTAATCAGACAACTACAGAATTAGCATGCAGTTATCTTTTTAGAAGATGACTGCCTTCACCTTGACATTATGAAGAGTTTATTTGGCAACTGGATCTGAAAAAGTTATCTCCTTCATTTATATTACTGATAAGGTAAGATTACTGATAAAGGAAGATTGGTTTTTAAAAGAAATTTAAAAATATATAATTTTTGAGCAAAATTATTGAGATAAAGAGTAAAAATGATCATGGGGTTTTCAATCAAGTCACCAAGAGCTTATATAAGTAAACGACAGGGGCATTGCACTGTCTCGTTGTGCCACTTCCTAAATTAGGCCTACTTGTAAATCTTCTCACTTAAAATGACTTACAACAGAAAATCGCCCAACTTGTCTAAAAACGTCAAAATCTCAACATACTTTGTCAGGGTTGAATTAAAACCAACTAGTGGGTCACCTTAAACGGTGCTGAAAAGAGATGTCCGTACAAGTCTAGGAACACTGTCTAAAACATTACTTTCTAAAATATCTGTAATTCTACATTGTTTTTTTCCTCCCCCCCCCACACCTAAGGAAATCAACAAACATTTAAGTGTAGAATTCTGTCTTCATAAAACTATTTTTTAGAAAATATTTTGCTGAGGGAGCCAAAGACATATACGAGATGGGACATTCTCAGTGCTCTCATTCACTACACGTATTCTCGTTTCTTGGCTTGGCCAAGAGCTGCGAAAGGAGCAACGATTTGCAGCCATGAAGCCATGTTGCTTTTATTTTCATCACTTGATGAATAAATGCGAAATGCAGAAGCGGATGGTCAAATGCATGGTTATTTTAATAAAACATTTCACTAAATGCTCTAGTGATTTACCTGGTTATCTCTGTATCTTCTGCCAGCTTTTCACAAGTTAACCTTCATTCACACAGACAGAGCTGAGGCTAAGAAGATCAGCACTGAGCCGACACCAATCCCCGTCTAACACCCGGCTGAGAAAATGTTGCGGGAGTTAAGTGAATGGTGCGCGAGTTATGCGCTTTTAATCAAATTAGCTACATTGCAGACAATAAGTGCTTGAAGCGGGTTGACAACTGTACTAGGTCGGCAGTGGGCTGGTGGCTCCCCTCACCCCAGGGTCTTAGTGCGAGGGAGGGAAAGTGTCTGCTGTCTGGACCCTGGGCTGTAAAGGCTATTTTGAAAAGTTGCCCCTTCCTCACTCTCTCTTGCACACGCACACACACCCCCACGCACACACACACAGCTGCTAGAAACCATGACAGAAGATGACGGATACAGTTGTCGCAGAGGGACAAGTCAAGTTTAGAGATGGAAAAAAGGTTAATTCTACAGCTTTTCTTATATTTTTTTTTGTTTTGAAATATGCTCTCCTTCCTCCCTGCCCAACAGAGGACAATGTTGTGTGATTTATCGTGTCTTAACAAACTTCTTCACAGTGGAAGACTCGCTGGGTTGTTCTCCAGAAGCCCTCCCCGGTCGCAGGTAGGAGTTAACGCCTTCTCTTTATGCATCACAAACCCAGATCTTCTCGTCTGCTTCACCCAGCACCAATCTCAAAAGTTTTCTGTTGTTAAATTAAGCACAACTTGCCAGTTTTCTGCTGGCTGCATGCCGCAGGGTTTAACACATGAGGATGTTGTCAAAAGCTTTAAGCCTGAACAAGAAAATGAACAGAATTCATTTTTGGCTGTGGTCCTTCCAGTTTCATATAAAATGTGTTCCTCAGTGATGGATTCAGATATTAAATGACAGCTGGCTTTGAAGTGTTGTAAAAGACTTGTGGTGAAAGCTGGGCAGTACTCTACTGTAAATTGCATTCTTCTGAGTTGAGAATAATTTGAGGTGCTGTGACAGGCTGCAAATGTTTCAGCACAGATATGCGCTGCCCTGCCTGCGTCCTTGAAGAAACTGGCAAGAGCAGTGGGAATAATCTGAGCTCCTCCACTATGCTCTAAGTGTGCACTGCACCATGGGAGCGTACTTGTAGCTCAGCTTTTATTTTCGGCAGGCCAAGTGGATCAATTCGTTATTTTTGGGGGGGTTTCTCATGACAGATGTGCTGTGGGTAGACACGGGAACATTGGGTTGCTCTCAACAAAGCCAATTATCACATAGTAAATGCAAAACAATATCTGTGTTTCCCTTAGATTGCTTGACTTTTATTGTGTGCAAGGAGAAGAAGAAAGGGAAAAGCAGCGGACACAAAGAGAGGCTGAATGTAACACTGGAGGTATGTTCAGCAGTGGATCATAGCCATAGTCCAACATTTCCTTCAGCTCTTTTTTAGTATTTCATACACAGCATGTTTTCTGCCTCAAAAAACACGAGTTCAGTATTCAGATTGAAGAAATATGAAGCTATACCTCATAGATGGTTTATAGCATGGGTGCAAGAAAGCAGGGCTCGGGATACGGTTACATTAACTCTAACTGAGCAGGAACACATGAGGGAGGAGTAAAGTGAACCCACATCAACATTTCAAATAAAGTTCTGCCTAATGAAAGCAGAAAGTTACAGAGCCCTATAGAAAAGTATTCACACCCTCAAATCTTAAAAAACAACAACAACAAAAAAAAACTCATGTCACATAGACCGACCAACAGCAGTATTTTCATTTTTTTTCTTTTGCAAATAAAGTGTTAGAAGGATGATTTGAATTAGGATTGGGAAAAAGTTGAAATGGACAGAAGTTGTTTAAAGACATGATTACATTTTAATGTTTGAATTGTGTTGCTAGCTGAAAGTAAGTTCTTTGATTTCTTTCACACTTACCGTCAAATCTTTTTAACAGATTTTTTCTGAACTCATTGGGTGTTCCATTCATTTCAGTGGGGGCAAAGGTGATCGCAAAATACTGAATATTTCATAAAACGTAGAATAAGTCAATACCAAAAGCTATAGCTGGAATGTCCTAAAGGAGCAGAATGTGGGAATAGTTGAATGGTTCAAAGAGCAGAAAATATGCAGGAGGAGTTAAGTGGGGTAAAAGTGTTCTCCACTTTTTTTGGCAAAATTCACACTAATTTATTGTGACTTCAAAAGATTCTTCAGCCAACCAAAACAAATACAGATTAGGGGACAATGTGTGTTATCTGGTCTGAAGTTTTAGAATCATTTTCTCCTTCTTTCAGGGGATTTGTGGTGTGGAGCCAGGAACCGGGTATGACGGCGTGCCCTACACTCTGTCCATTCTCTGCCTGGCAAGAACCCTTATCCTGGGTTTTAAGAACAGAGACGCCCTGCTGACCTGGGATGCTCGAATCCGCTACAGCCTGGGTGAAGGTCAGTGGCTTGGCCTCATGCCGAAAACACAGTCTTGCCTTGTTACTCTAGGAAATCAAGAATGTGCTGCTGTTAGGTTGAGAATTTGCAAAATTTTCAGTTAAAGGAATTGAGAAAGAAAACCACATAAAGTTGCAAGTATATCATATTTTGTTTCTAGCATAGAAAAGAAACCACTCTCAGATGCTGTTTAAAATGTTTTTATTTTTAAACTATTGAATAGTCATTATTTACTGATGTAAGCATACAAAAATGGAAGAACACCGAGTCAATAATTTATTGAGGGTAGATACGTTTCAGGGAGAAAATGTGCCGGATCCATGTGCAGTTTTCTTCCACTGCTGTTTACTGTCAGGAAAGCCTCTCATGTGTTTTCCAGCACCCCAGCAGTTTGATTTTTGAAGCAAAAATAAACCCCAAGTGGACCAAGAAGAGCACATTTGCTGTCCATCGCTTTTGCTTCCACATGCTGCTTGTGTGTCTGATTAATGGACATACCAGAAATACGTCAATACAAAGATTCCAGATGGAATTCTTCAGTGTACAAAATAAAATAAAGTAAAATAAATTTGTGATTAATTGTTTTTAATAAAGGGCCTTTAAGAGTATGGATGCAGTTGAGTGTGTGTGTGTGTGTTAAATGTAGTGTAACGTCTGCTCTTAAAAAATCTGAAAACATTTCATAAAACAGATGCGTGTCATCTGCATAAGCAGAACTGTGACAAATTGAGGCCAGTGGAGCCCAGAGACCTGCTGAATCATCACCATCTCTTCTTTACATTCAAACTTTTTTCAGCTCCACCACAGTTAATTTGTGGCTCCCGTTCTTTGTGATTAATGACTTCCGCTACCCAGCAGCCATTGTGACTTAATGAGAATGAAAACAGCTTAGAGTTGGGCTTTTCAAAATATAACTGTTCTTGTGTCTCTTCAGCTCACAGGTTCTTTGTCAGCGTGGAACCGGGCACCAAATTGGAAAGTGGGCCTGCCTCCCTTCATCTGTGCAACAACCTTTTGGTTCTCAGCAGAGGCCTGCCTCCGGTGGTGATTGGTCACTGGAAGCTGTCGGCGCTGCGTCGATACGGAGCCGTGCCGCATGGCTTTGTGTTTGAGGGAGGGACTCGCTGTGGATTCTGTAAGTAAATACTGACCTGGAGGTGTTTTATTGCCAATCTGTAGAGACTGTAAGGATGAGAGAGGCAAGTCGAATCAACTAGCAATGTAGGTTTAAAACCTGGTTACTGAGAGGAATTTGTTTGATTTAAACATGCAAACCATTGAGTGTTTCTCAAAACAACATAAGTTCTTTTTATGCTTGGATGAACTAAAACTAATTTAAAAACTTTGGTAAAATTTGTTAAAAAATAAATCTCTTCCCTTTGGGTTTACTGAGTACGACTTAGCTCTACAGTTTTCAGATGCAGTCTGATGACAATATTGCAGTAGTTAGAGCTCTGGTGATGGGACTCGTACGGATGCAGGGAGGTCAAACACTTGGCAACATTCACAGATCTCAAAGCTCAAAGTCCAGTAGCTGACTATCTGTTACCGTGTCAGGAACGTTTGTACATTTGTCTTGGAAAAGGCCATAGATATTACATCATCCTTTCAAAACTCTTTGAAAGAATGATCATGTATTTTTCTTTTAAATCAACATTAACATTTTTACTATTTGTTGTCTCTTGTAAAAGAGACCATTGAATGAAAAATTGCTGAATACTGTTGGAACTTAAACTAAAGCCTACTCATGTAGTCTGTTGTGTGCTTAGGCGATGGGCAGGCAACTTTGGTCCTTGAGGAGATGTTTTAGATGTGTAAGTGATGCACTCATGTAAATAAGGTGTGTTCAAGCAGGGAGACATCCCGGGTGGGAAACTGGCTCTGTCGGGATGAAGCTGAACAAAAATGATACTGTTTTTGTGGACTTCAAGCCTCAGCTGAAGCAGTGAAATGACCTCTGTCGCCTTTATTTGATGAGGTTGAAAATCACTCTGGTGACCCAATCCATCTTTGCTGGCATTTATTGTTTCACTTTTCAAAGTTGTGCAGGATCTCCTGATAAACACGCTGCAGCTGCTGAGTTTTGGAGGTATTTTAATTGAATAGTTTCTCCATCGTACCGAGCAAAAAGAAAACATATTTGGGTCTTTATCATTAGGAGATTGTCTAACACACTGCTGGGATTTTTTCTTTGTGAAGCTACGGCTGCACTATGTCAAATATCGGCAGACTTTTCTCATAGCATCATTCCTTCTTAAAAATGGTTTTGTAGACTTTGCCGTTGTACTTCATTTAAATCATCTCCCTCTGTATACAAAGCTTACCTAGTCGGCATTAAAGTGCAATGGTTCACATTTAATTTCAATTTGAAATGGCTGATTTGAAACCTTTGCACAGTACCAGTGGGCCTTTTTAGCAGCTGAAAAGTCTTTTCTTTTATTCGTATGACATTAAGCTCCATGGAAAAGAAAATATCTAAAGCAGCTGATCACTTTGTTTTCTAGAAATTATGAGCGCTACACATTTTATGACTTGAGTTCAAAATGAGAAACAACGAGAAAGACATATGACAACCAATTAATGTTCTGTTCTTTTTGTGTCTTTTTTCATGCATCTCAACATAAAAAAGTGATTTATTAAGATACAAACACCAAAAAACGGTGTTTGCTCATTAAAGAAAAGAGATCAACATAAATATGTATTGTAAAGGAAAACTCGACCATCTTCTCCCCTAAAACTGGGTGCTTAGTTGCATAACCTTCAGTAAGACACTTCTTCTTCTCCTCCAGTCTCTGACATCATCTGAGGAAAGTTCGCCCAACTCCTCACTTTAAGCTGTGAAATGTTTGACGGGTTCCTTCGCACATACAGTCTGCTTTAAATAATCAGTCCACAGCTTCAACAAAATCCAGGCTTTGGCTCAACCCAGGACTTTCCATTCCTTAACTCTCAGCCACTCACTGGTGGATTTACTGGTATGTTTTGGGTCACTACACAGAGTCCACGAGCATTTTCCTCAAACACCCTCTGATACTTTGTAGAACTATGGGTGGCTTCCATGACGGTGAGCAGAACATCCCCAAACCACTCGGTTTTTTTTTTTAACGTCAACCTTGTTTAGAAGTAAAACTCTAATATCAGAATTTTTAGACATACACACATCTTTTTGTTTTTATGACATAGAAATTACTGAAGTATAATTTTCAGAATAAAAGCTCTATCCTGGGTAAATAGGTTGACATTCAGATATCTGAATAGCTCTCAGACCTGTGACACCAGTGCCGATAGACTATAAAACCAGTAATTTACTGCGGCCATATTCATAGCAACATGTTACATGTCAGAAATGTATTTCCGAGCCCACCAATGCCTGCTGCGGATGTTGTTTTTGTCAGGGTTCGAGAATCTTCTGAATGTCAAACTGATGGTGGTCATGAATGTGAAGAATGTTAACCAGCTTTACACATTTTAAATGAATGCATGATTGAAGTTTCAAATTATTGCGTTTTACTTTCTATGGTTTCTTGATGAAATAGGAGTGTTTCTCCTCGTTGTCGGATTTTTCTAGAGATTTAGAAAGCGTTTGCATTTTTGCAATGCCCGTCTTTTCCAGTGAGGGAGTTTAAGCGTGAGTGAATACGAGAATAACCATGAGGTTTTCAGGCTCTGGTTACAATGTTCTCATGAGAGACATCTATAAATACCGGTGCCGGACTCTCAGCCAATCACAAACAGCTTTGTGGTCGCATGTGCACCCGCAGAGTCCTTCTTCTTTTCATCAGAATATTACCCAGCAGACACAGGGGCTGAGGTCCTCTTGCCATGGCGGCAGAAGTGGAGAGGGACAGAAGAAGAAATGTGTCAGTCGAGTCTGAAAGTGGCATTCCTTGCATGGTAGCTTCAAGGTGGGGTGTTAGCTGACATTTTGTCTTGCATATCTTCAATAACGGCGTCACGTTCCGAAAGCAATAAGCTGCTAGGGTGCAAAATGACTTTCTGTAAAAGCCAAATACCAAATTTGCATAGCAAGACGTAAGTCCTTGTTTTGCGCTTTGCAAATCATAAAAAATTAACAGAGTGTACGCGGTGCTTTTGTACAACCAATTTATCATATTTAGTCTGGGAGTGCGAGCAGAAAATCATTTTACTCAACTTTGCCTTAATGTTCATGTAATTTATTTGATAAATCAGTGTATTCTGATGCAGTTTCGCCTTGAATTGATCCAAAAAGTGACAACTCAACGGACTTAAAGTTCTTTATTATTGAGCATTTTATTTCACAACTGTTTAATTTCCCTTGAGGCCTCATTTGCTCCAACAAAGTAAGCAAGTCTCTGTGTCATGGCTGTACTTTGTGTTGCAGCTGGTCTTTAAAAAAATAAAAAGTAGCTGCCCCTCTGTTCCTTCATCAGAGATGAAGACGATGCCAACGTGACATCACTATCACTTTCGTTGCTAAGGAGACATCCAAACACATACGAAAGCGTCCTAACAGCGATTCAGCCGGCCCTGTGGGGCAGAAGGCTGCTATGTTGTAAAATAAACAAACAAAGGAGTTAAGGGTCATAATGTAAGTTTGCCCTTCTGGTAGTGCAATCATATCCAAACACTCTTCAGAGGAGAGTGTAGTCAGAAATATCCAGGCAGGTCAGCCAGTGGCTGTCGTAATTTAACTAAGAAAAGTAAAATAAACGTCATTTCATTTGGAATTAACAGTGAAAGTGTTTTTGGGTTGTGCGTCATAATAATCCATGAAAGTTTCGCTTCAGTTTATGTAGCCACATTTTACAACAGGTGTCATCTCAAGGTACTTTACACTTCGTCTTTAGGTGGAACTGGGATTTTTTTTACTTTGAGAATGGGTTGACACAATAAAACGATGGATGGCTCCAAATGACACTTTCCTGCATCCAAAACCAACAAAATAATTACCTCATCAGAAGAAACACGACTTTCTGACAAATTAGCACGAGACCAGGACTAAATTAGGAATAAAATCTAAAAAATATTGCCACATTTCAAAAAATGTATAATCACATTATATTACAGATATTTTATTAATTGAATTCCATAGGTTATACTGTAAATCATATTGATGATAGGGTTCTTCTATTGGAATTTGTATCCTCAGCATCACCTAACTCCTCTTGGAAGTTTTCAGGTTCTTCTGAAACGACCCGATGAAAGTTTTCTGGGTTATGGGGTCCACGTGTGCTCGTTTCGACCCTCTAACGCGTAAACGCTTTTAGCGCACACATGCTGACCCAGTATTAAACAATCATCCGCAGAATCTGGACAGCCATCCAGCTCCTTGCTCCAGATAAAAGCCATTCAATGCTTCCACGCAAAGCTGGCAGCACTTTGTGTGTCCCTCAGCAGGTGTAAACACACATGCCTCCTCTGGTCGTACGTTGTTGCACGTGTGAGATTGTTTCTCCTGTGGGTTGTATATTTAGCATCATTTAGATGGTCTCTACAAGTTAAGTCCAGCTAAGCCTGGCTCTTGCCAGGTTATATTAAAGTGTGAGTGACCCACAAAGATTGTGATGTCTGACTGCCCACCATATGCTAGCTTGAGTGGGGAAGCAATGCTGAACACAACCCCGACTTTAATAGATCCTGAATGCTAATTAATTCATGCTAAATTGCAGGAGATGGATGTTAAAGCATCTGTGGGTCAGAAGAGATGCAACTTGAATGCATTTATTAAAAAAAATTGAAGTAACCTTTTTTAAGTGCCAGGCAAGGATTTTAGTTTTGCTTTCCAACACTTTTCAGAGAGAAATGTTTTATTTTTACTCCACTGTACTGACTGCAAAAGACGCAAAAAAAATTTAAAGCTTCTGAGGATTCTTGAAATGTATTTTACACCGTCTTCAAAATGTCTGAGTTCTCCGTGGCTCCGCAAGCTCTGGCTTTCTTGTGTCGTCCATTTCTAATAAAGGTTTGAATTATTCAGGATCACAGAAAATATTAAATATTCTTGGTTTAAAACCGCATTTAAATGATTTTTTTTTTTTTTACTTTCAAAGAGCACAAGTATTTTGTTGTTCATAATAAATCCTGATATTTAGTAAAGCAACATATTATTTCTAAATTAAAGACACCACGCTGCCATTCTGGTTGTTGTTTCTATCTCCCTCTGCACCTGAAGCGACCTCCTGCCATCTGCACACAGTAATTTACCGTTTGTAGTTTTCGTGATTTTAATGGTTGTATTATGACCATGATATTTTTATATTGTTTCTTTACATTTTAAAGTGACAAGGAGAGACAAACAAAGCAACAAGTAGTTCCAATAAAGTTTACTCATAATGTGAAGCACAACACTCATAAAAGGAAATCACAAGAGTATCCTACATATTTTATTGTTTGCAGCAGCCCATCACTGTTGGAGATGATGTTTGCTCTCATATAAAACATTTTATAAAACGGCTCAAGAAACTCTTCCGCCCTACTAATGTGTGGTTTTCTGAATGTTGGTCTGGTGCTTGAGTCACAAGTGGCCGGTGCTTGAACTGTGTGGTATCTGTGTCTCTCAGTTTCATGTTGTTCTTTCCCTTGAAGCCGAGGCTGCAACTTGTTACATGGTCACCCAGCAGGAAGTGTTTGGAACCAATAAAGCTATTTGTGGGGGGTGAGGAGAAGTCTGTCCTTCTCAGTTTCATGAATCTCACCAAACAGCACAACTGGGACAGATGGTAAAGGGTGAATGGTCACTCCGTCCATTAACATGGCTACGCAAAATGCAGCTTTACGTCAACTACGCTTATTCAAAATAGAAGAAACTGTTCATTTGATTCTGAATAACATTGATGATGCCTCCAGATGAAATGTCATCATCTATATTTGGTGCTCACTGTTTTTTTAAAGATAAAATTAGCTATTAAAATTATGTTTATTGTCAAAAACAGTTGTTAAAATTACTCATATTCTTTCAACAAAAAAAAAACAATACATAGGCTAATTATGATTTGCTAGTCTTTATATATTTAATGACTCCAAAATATATTTCCTTCTTCAACCAGTTCCCACGTCAAGGAGTCAGATAAGTATATTAGTTCTGTTAAGAGTTACTGTTATGTCTTGAATGTTGTATTAATTAACCGTTTTAAAACTATTCTACAAAGTTCAAGTCAATCATTCAAGAATAATTCCCGGTAAAAAAGGAAATCTGCTGGGTGACAAAGATATTACGCACAGCGCCCTCCACATTTATTGGAACCCTCAGTAAAGATGAAAAGCTATAAAGCAGATTCATCTTTTGTTGCAGAAGCAAAACCTCAGAATAAAAGCTCCACAGAGGGAGAAAATTATACAGCCTTATGAAATATTTGCGCCTACAAACTCCTGAATGGTGGCACATCCAAAAATGTCTATAACCCGGAAAAAGAAAATTAAGAGCTCACTTAAAACGATCAGTTTCTCTTATTTCACTTTTTGTAGGAATATGTTTGAGTAAAACGAACATTGTTCTTTTATTGGTTAGAAAAATTACCAAACTTCCTGATTAATATGAAATTATTCTACTGTAAAAAAAATTTGCTGATTCATTTGAAGAGTTTTTATCGATGAGCGTGGAGGCCACAGACAACATTAAACCTCACAGAAAAAATATTAAACCTTTAACGTTGTTCCAGGTTCATATTGTTGGCATTAATTCTGTTTTTCTTTGTGCATTTTCTTTTCATCTTTTGAAGACCATTTTATGTCTTCCTGACTTGGTGTATTCATGAGAATAAATCTGCAACCTTGTTGGAAGATAGAGCAGAAAACAGACTTTCCCATTGGATACACTTATTTTTTTCTTTCGGATGTCCCATGATGCTTTGGTTTAAAAAGTCTCAATGACATTACCTAAAACTTACTCAGAGTTGGAGCATTGTGTATTAACAACAGCTACGGTAATCAGATGACAGCTGCTTCATACAGAGTCATTACTGGATTGTCTGTTTGGAATTTGCAACGTTTAATTTCTGTCAGGATTCATGTGATTGTCACAGGGTGCATCTCTTTCATCACTGAGCCTTTTGCTCATGCTGAGCAGTTTCAACGTCTCAATAAACTGAGCAACTAATGAATCAGATACACTTTCATCACATTAAAGCTGAGCGACGATTCAAGTGAGAAACTCAGTTATTGAACTCTGAACTTTGGAAACATATTTCGGTCGGCTTTGATGCGATTTCAATCAAAAGTTGCTGACTGCAACATCGCCACTGAAGCACGGCTGAGATGTTATTTTAAAAAAAAACGATTCCCACCTGAGATTCTTTTTTCCAGTATAAGCAGCTTTACAAAAACAATGTTTTATGTATATATACTGTATTTATCTTTAACTAATCTACAAGAGCTGCAAGAGCTGACTCTGTGACTCACTCTGGTTTCTTTGATGCGCTACTTCCACCCGTCATGATTTTTAGTTTACTTTTGCTCTGTTTATTGTTCGTTTTTGTTGCAGTTTTTCCTAGACAGTTTGTGCTTTGTGGGCTTCAGCAGACAGCCTGTGAGCTCAACCTTTCTGAGGAAGGGTTGTTGCTGGCTCAAAACAAAACCCAGCCTTCACAAAACCTTCTTTTGTATTCATCATGTGTGTACCTCTACCTCTGTGTCCCAGGGGCCGGTGTTTTCTTCCTGTCTTGCTCAGAAGGAGAGCAGATCAGTTTCTTATTTGACTGCATCGTCAGAGGAATCGCCCCCAGCCGAGCCTTGCATGGCGGGTCGACCAACCAGCCAGGTGAGCACTTAAATTATCTCCTACACAGATAAAACACAAGTTACGAAGGATGAAAATAAAGTGGTCCAAAATTTTCAAGTAAATCCTTGCAGGTGCTGTGATAAGAAATTTCTGGAAAGAACTGTTAGCAATAGATCTCAAAAGTGGTCCTTCCACATTTAATTTATTGCACAATTACATAGAGAACTGAACAAATCTGTTATGGGGAAGTTGGAGACAGACACACAAACACAAAAGTGTTGCAGAAGAATGCACACCCAATGCTGGCCCAACTGTGTATGAGGCCCTTAGATGTCCGTCCATTGGGAGCTCGCTTCCAGGAACACCCGCCATCATAATTATACATTTAGGAGAGTCAAGCAAAAATAAAACAAACAGTCAAACAAAAGCTGTTCAAAAGCAAACAACAGGAAAAAAAAAACATCCCTCCAACTAATGACTAACAAATACAGTGGTGCTAAAGTGTAAACCATAGATCAGGCACAAGCAAGGGAAGTGATTCAGTTAGTAATACATTTGGATTCTGGTGCTATAACTTCAAATTACATTACTATCACATTTGTTAACCTGTTCTGTGTATATTGTAGCAGCCTCAGGCCAGCAGAGGGCCCTAAGTAGTTGCAAAATTTACTTACACATTGGGCCGGCTCTGCGCATGCGCTTAAACTGTGTCTTCTTCTCTGGTAATCTTTCAGCATGTCACGGTTGCTCCTATATAAGAATAAATATCAAGGTGCCATGATGTAAAGTTGACTCAAAATGTGCTTCACAAACTGCCTAAGACTGCACATTGTGAGACAAGATTACTGCAGTGTTACTTTTAAATATTTCTCCTCTGATTCTTTTCTCAGTTATCAGCGTCTCATTAAATCAATCAAATTTTATTTGTATAACACCTTTAAACACCAAGGCATTTAAAGTGCTTGCATCATAAAAACACAAAATACAAAGTCATAGAAGACAGTCAACAACATCACATTTTGCCATCATTACACATGAGATTATTGATTAATGTTTCATAATTATGCCTCAAAAGCAACATAATCATGAAACATGTTGCTAAATGCTGAAGGAAATAATTTTCTTCCAAAAATAAAACAAAAACAAACAAAAAAAGGGAACAGGGTAACATACACTTTCTTGTTAAAGACCTTCAGTTACTTCGGTGTGTGACCTCATGTGTCCTGTGACGGAGGTTTACCGCCTGTTCAGTTGCACGCATGTAGCATTTGTCTAAGACAAAGGCGCCATGCAAATGGAAACGCAACATGCCTCTACCCCCGGCGCGTCAGCAGGGAGATTAAGGGGTTGTGTTTCTGTGCGTGCAATAGAAACATATTGTTGATTTCACAGGAGGGAGGCTCAGGAGCTGATTGACGCACTAAGGAGCTCCATGGTGACAGTAGCACAGATTTAGCACTATGTGTTACAATCCACCATCCTGAGTTTAAGCATTTATAGTGTTTTTGGTGCTAAACTTGCTCTGAGCATCTTAATGGAGGAGAAATAAACACACAGATGGTTCAATTTGCTCTCAAGGTCTCAGGAGGTATTAAGAGTTGTTTTGTTGTCACCCACAAAAACTAGATAGCAACAGAGGTGTTTTCACTTCTTCTGATAACTTTTTTTTTTTTTTCCTTTATTAAAGAAAAGACAAAAAGTACTGTTTTTATCTTTCAATCCAAAATGAGTGCTGACTGTGCTCCATGTATTTTAAAATGTATTTTATTCTGCTTGGAATAGATCAACACAGCATCAAACTGCTGCAGGTCAGCATGCTTTTCTGCTGATTCTCTCACATCTAAGAACAACATGGTTCGGTTTTATGCAAATACATAATGTTTAGAACGGTTGCTAAAATGCAAAATAGGTATTTCACATTGTGAGAGCAAAACCTTATTTGTTCTTCAGCCAAACAACATGTAGACTTTGCAGGGTGATTTAGAAACATTCAGGTGCATCTCAAACTATTGGAAACGCCATTAAAAAGATTCAAATTTTTTTAAAGTGAAACCATATTTACAGATTCATTACACAATGAGTAAAAATGTTCAAATTGGCAGCATTCGCATGGCACTTTATCTCGTCTCAAGTATTTATTTATTCCTTATTTTTAGTTTTGATAAATAAATAAATAAATAAAATTTTATGGTTTCATTTTCTGATGGAAAATGAAACCATAAAATTAATCATCTCAGCAATTTTGAATATTGTAAAAAAAAAAAAAAAAAAGAAAAAAAGTTGAGCAAACTTCCAAAGAGAGTAAATACTTTTGCTCTAATCCTACATTTATTTTTTAGTGTTAACCCACCTTGAATCAGTGTTCTCTGAATCCTGCATCACACGGTGCTGAGAATAACCTATAATTAGCTTTAAGTAGCGCAGTTAGCAGATGTTACCCGACCCCGCGCATAGCGTAGTGAAGAAACCTGGCATCTGATCTGCAGCAGAAGCTGTCGTCCAGAGGCACAGATCCAGGAGGCTGATGACACGTACGCTCTGTGACCTGCAGCAGCATGAGCTCACAGGCAAACCTCAGCATGTGGGTGTGTGTGTGTGTATGGGATTAGTTGAGTAATTAGTTGGGTTTTACTTCAAGTTTTAGTCTAAATTAGATGGTTATTAGTTGGGCCAGCTGGTAGACGTCACATTTACACTCAGTGGACCAATATTTTAAAAAAAATGGTGTAATCAACACTATAAACAACTCAACTTCAGGCTTAAATTTATTGAAACACTTAAAATGTTGGGGGAAAAAAATCATTGATTTTCTCAAAGAAGGTAAAGCTTCATGGTCTTGTGGAATCATAGTGATAAAGAGGTTAGCCCTAACCCTACAGTCGAAGAACAAAGTCAGGAAATATTTCTTCACATTTGCTGTCTATTTGTGGCCACACACTGTTTTAGTACAGTCTGCAGTGGTATCATTTCATTCTAGTCATTTAAGATTTTTTAAATTTAGCAAAGTGCTGAATATCCTTTCAGTTTTGCTTTAGTGTGGTTCATATGGTGCTTTTTAACATTTTGCAATGCTACAATCAGTTCGTTTTTTAAAATCCATATTTTATGTGAAGACCAACATAAATTAGTGTATATCTGTGATGTGAAAGAAAACGACTTCATGGTTTTCAAAAATGGAATCCAGTCGTTTTCTGCTCCCCTGAGTCAACACTTATCTAGCAGCTTTGCATATATAGAGACTGAACTTTCTCCCAGCATTGCATCGTGCCTTATTCCAGCTCTTGAGTGAACTTGGAGTTTCCCATCTCACCACAGACTGGGGAACTGCGCTTTCATTTCAATCATTCCTTTGTGTTTGGTGAAGTTAATTTTCCAGAAGGTGAACTTTGAACCCAGTCCGAGACGTTTTTGCAGCTTCTAACCCAGCAGCTACCAACTGTGGTCTTCCTGCCTCTTTTGGATGAATCCCCACCCCAACACATGAATCAAATGCCTTAACTACCTGCTCTGCATGCAGTCCTGTTGTGCAGAGGTTTGGTGATGAGCTGTTCATTTGCTTCAGATGTGCAGAGAAGCATCTAAAAAAAAAAAAAAAAGTGGCACCCAAAGACCAGAGCGCGTTTTTCTGTATTAGTTGGACCTTTCTTCTCATCAGTGCTGTTTCTTATTTTATTTGTTCTTTTACTGTATAAACAGCAGGTCGAGATGCAGACCCCGCCTCCGCAGAGAAACGGATCAGCCAGGAGACCTGCGAGCTGGAGAAGAGACTCAGCATGTTGTCTCAGTGCAGTCTGGCCAGCAGCTCATGTAAGTCCTGCTATAAACCTTCCCTTTGGGTTTTAAACCAACAGCACACTGCTCATGAGCTGTTTGGAGTTCAGAATGTAACTCTGACATTCGTACTGTTCTACATATTGCTAATCCATTTATCATCTAACCATCCACATACTGTGGAGACATTTCTGTCTGGGTTATGTGTGTGTTAGGCAGAAATCTGAAGAGGTCCTACAGTGAATTTGCACTGATTGTCTATGGAGACGCAGTGAGAGTTCAGGGGGTAAATTATAAATCACTGAAACAACAGAGGCCCAACAGATTTACTTTCACAAGTGGAGCGTTATGGCTTTTGCTATGATGGTCTACTTGATAAAACTTAAAATAGGAATTTCTTTGAGTTTATCTGAAATGTAATGGACAAAGAAAAGAAGAAAAATAACTAAAAGGAAAAAAAGATGAGGAGGGGAGAGAAAGAAGCACAGAGAGAGAACACAAGTCAAAACCTTTCTGCACCTCTAAACCTGCAGAAAGAGAACAAAACGAGAAACCACAACTACAAACGTATGTATATATTAAGATAACTGTACATGGCAAGGCAAAATGTATTTAGTTGCAACTGCAGCCCAACTGAGAGTGTATCTGACAAACACCTGAATCTAAACACCGATGTGTGTAAATGACAGCAGTTAAACGTCACCCTGCAGGATCCGTCATTTGAACAGCATCGGTGTGGTTATTCACCTCTTCTTCTAAACCTTTTGGCTTTCTTCTCCTCTCCAGCCTCCACTTACAGCTGCAGCACGTCTGTTGCCGGGGACGACCACAGCTTCTCCAGCTCCTCATCCAGTCAGTCGGACGCAAGTTATGGAAACAAGTTTCCGTTTTGGGTGGAGCCCTCAGTCAGATCGCACCTTTCCAATGAGATGTCGTCTAGCTCCTCCACGCTGAAGGCCTTGACCCGGTCAGACGACAGACTGTACGGCGCTGCCAGGGACGGCTCAGGGAGCCATCAGTCTTCTGCCGATCGCCAACCTCGAGGGCTTAATGACTGCGACCGCCAGAGCTCCTTAGACAGTGGGATTGGAATAGCGACAGGCAGTCAGTCATCATATTCTGGGAGCTATTCTTCATGCAACGGGAGTCTGGACATGGCCACTCAACAAGGAGGAGGAGGAGGAGAGGACGATGAGTCAGTGGTCAGCCCTCCTGCTCCTTTCAATCCCCCTTCTTCACCTCCTCCGATGCCTCCTTCATCACCTTTTCAGCCCACGGTCGTTCCGGCGCACACGTGCCCATCCAGGTGCGCCTCCCAAGCATCTCACAGACACGGCGCGGAGTACCAGATCCCCAGCCTGCTCAGACGGTGGTATGACACCCCCAGGAGTCTCCTTCAGGCCCTGACGCTGAGGGAACCGTCCGCCCAGAAAGCCCCGCCAGACCTGAGAGGCAAGGCCTGCACCGGCAGAGCTCAGGAACACATGTTAGATGTGAGAGGTCCCAGAAAACTGAGGGCTCAGTGTCAGTGGATGATGCAGCGCTCGCACTCCTGGGGTAGTGAGAGGGCGCCCCCTGTGGACAGTGAAGGAGAATCCACACCCAGGGCTCAGGCGGCCTCAAGCAGCTCGGCTCCAGCAGAAGCGCAGGTAACAGGAGGCTCAAACTTTCTCATTTTCTCTTTCTGAGACCCGCTTTACTCTCGCATCGCTACTAAACAATAAAACAGAGCCAGCTGTTTATTTCTTAGGATGTTAATAAAAAAGGAGAAAAGGCTATAGACGAGCCGGAGATTGCTTCTCAAGAGACGCTGAGAAATTAATATGAGTAAGCCAGGATAGAAAAAGAAAATCATAAAAAGCCATTTAAACAACTTCTATATATCTTATTCATTTGCATTCACTATTTCCTTACACATCACAATAATCCAGGGCCTTAAAAAATTATTGAACTTTTTCACATTTTGTCACTTTGCAATCACAAACTTTAATGCATTTAATTGGAATATTTATATGATGGATCAATTAAATGCATTCATTTGAAAGAAAAAAAAAAGTTACATATTTCTAAAAGTGTTTGACTAACCACAGTCTGAAGTGTGTAGTGCATTTATGCCCCTCTGACTCAGTGCGGTGGTCTGGTCTCTACCAGTTTTACACATTTAGAGGCTGAAGTTTTTCTTCTTTCTTCTCTGGATCACATATCGAGCTCAGTGAGTCAGACTGGATGGAATCGGTGAACATCTACATTCAAGTGTTGCAACAGATTTACTTTTGGACTTTGACCATGTCGTTGTTTAGGGTCTATTTTATGCTGGTGGGTGGACCTCTTCCCCAGTCTCAAGTCTTCTGCAGCCTCTAACCAGTTTTCTTCCAGGATTATGCTGCATTTAGCTCCACTGATCTCTGATCAGCTTCCCTTTTATTGCAAAATATCCCCCTCCTCACTCCCGTTGCACTAAATGGGTGCTTGAAGTCTCACGAGTCAAAGACATGTGAGACTCGGGTCTTATAACTAGAATTGAAGAAGCCTTTGAGATGAGAGAAGAAAATCTTTGAGTTACAAAAAATAACAGGCAGCTGGTTTCTGTTCTAACATTCAAGATAACAAAAAGTCAGTCATTTGTTTATATTCAACAAGCTAAATCCTTGAATTGTACAATAGTGACCTTTTTTTTTTGCTATTTTAACTGAATCGTTTGATACAAGTAGGAATGAAAGCTAAACTGCAACAATCACTAAAGATGATCATCACCGATATTCCCTGCAGCCAGTTCAATATCAGATTCAAGAAGTTCAAACATCAGATCAGCTGTAAGAAATCCAGAGGAGTAAACATGAGCTGACACATCTTGTAGGTGGTGGAGTGCATATTTAAGCAGTGTGGGCAGCATTTAGTTAGACATTGAAGTAGTCCCAATGTTCCAAACATTGGGACACAAACAAAAAAAACATTGGGAAACAAACAAAAAAAAAAAAAAAACGCAGATTAGATGTTACTTGCTGTGAGGAAACAGGGGCGACTCTTTAGTGTCACTCTGCTGTCTGATTTCAGGTCGGGATAAGAAATACACAAGGAAAGAGACGGGAACTGGCAAATATTTGTGTTTCCTGACTTGATGGCCTGTCTTTTTGTCTCCATGTTATGTCTGTCCTTTCATCCATCCCTGGGCTACCTTTTCCATCTGTCCATTCCTCTGTCAATCTATCATTTCACCACTTCATTCATCCACCTGTCAGTGAGTCTTTCTGAAATTATGACATGAAAAGTGTGTAGGGATCCTGTTTAGAGATAATGCACAACAGGTTATTGTTCACATAGTACAGGGATGAAGTTTATGATAACTTTTTTTAAAGCTGTTTCCACCGATTTTTATTCTCACTCTAAAAGTTTGGACATCTGATCTGTCCGAATGACTTTGGATGTCTTTAGTCAGAGAACCGTGGGGTCGAGAGACGTGCTGAGTCGATCCAAGCTCCGCACAGAGGTGACAGTGAAACAAAGCCAAGTATTTTTAAAGCTCTGAGGTAACTGAGCTGGAGCACAGAAGTGAGAGGCCTATTATTATTATAGGTGTCCATCACCAGCCCGCCTGCTGGTCCGTGTTGTTTTCTCTTTGATATGTTTGTCTGAAACCTGAAAAGCTCCTAGACGACGTCCCCCGCGCTGCGGCTAATTAATTCTCCGCTGGGTTTGTGAACTCATTGGAGCGGCAAGTTTTTTAATTAATTAATGTTTCTGCTAATCATTTGTATGAGCGTGCGTTTGTGCTTGTTAAACTGAACATGTGTGAGGAGCAAGCAAAAGGTGACTGATGGAGCAAATGAGAGGTGATGAAACTGCCAGAAAGTCCTGCTGAATGAAACACAGATGACTTTTCTTTGTTTCTCATTCCTCAAGTGTCAGAACGAAACAAACCTTCGCATCCTGAGTGTTACTTGCTGTGAGGAAACAGCAAGTAATCTTTAGATAAACTGCTTATCTTTAGATAAGGTCTTCAGTTACATGATGTAACTGAAGACCTGGCTGGTTGCCTTATTACAGGCTGTGGGAGGGAGAAAATGGTGGAATTGGCTCGCTGTCAGACACTTCTCCAGGAGGAGGCCGCCACCCTTTTGTCTCCTGTCTGCCACCTCTGAAGATGTCAGCGCTGCCTCTCAACTCTGTAGCATCCTCTTTTCTTCACCCCCCTGCCCTCCTCTTCCTCACCGTTGCTCCTCTATTAATTCATTTTGAAGCCTCTTTGTCTACAGCAGTTGTCTCCCTCCTACTGTCCGTCTAGCCGACTGAGTATGAGGGGAAAAAACAATTTACTGCCTTGACTAAAGTGCTCGTCTGTCTGCGCTGTTTGGTTTATATTACATTACACCACAGCTTCAAAGAGTGTAAAAAATGCTCTTATAAGTAATCGCCCTAAATGATGATGAAAGATGCTCTTGCCCATTGTGCAGCCTTGTACTTCAGGCCTCTGACTCATCATCATTATTTACTTTGTTTCAGACAGAATATGTGAGCCACATAAAAACTAGAAAAACTCAAGAAGGCTCCAACATCGTTGAGTCCATCAAGTAGAAAAGTATCACACAGAGCTTAGTCCAGTTTGTTTTTTTTAATGTTTCCTGAATGGTATCATACCCTGAGACAAAACTAATATAGATCTACATTCTGAATCTCTTCTTCTGGAAACTGCAAGTTTTACCTTCTCTTGTTTGGAAAATAACTCAACCTTGGTGAGATTGAATGGAGAGCTTCTGTGAACATCAGCCTTCAGGTCTTCTCACCAATTCTCAGTTGGATTTAGTTCTGGACTTTGACTAGACCATTCAAAGGAATAAACATGTTCTGCTTTATAACATGGAGTTGTTCTGTTTTTAACTCCCCCATCTTCCTGATCACTACTGAAGGAAGGCATCCCACCAGCGTGATGCTGCTGTCATTACGTTCCATGGTGGGAGACGTATGGGATTTGCAAATGGGTCCCTGGGCAGAACCTAATGATATTTAGGGGCCGTGACCTGGAAAAGTTTGGGAACCTTGTATCTAACAAACCTTGGAAGCCTTCAAAGAACAACTGGATCCATTCACTCAGATTAAATTACTCAAAACAAGTATACTCTGTCTACAGAAGAGATTACTTCAAATGGCATTTGGTTTCTGTGAATTTTAATTTGGGGCATCAGAGCAAAGGGGTTGAATACAGCTGCACACTTTTCAGATTATCTGCAATAACATTTTGAAAGCGATAGGTAGTTGAATTCACCTTAGGGCAATCAGGGGGAAAGGGGCATAATAAAAGTCTGTGCCACACTTTTGAGATTTTTATTTGTGAAACAGTGGAACCTGCTGTTGAGAATAATGCATATTTCTCTCAATTTCTTCTAACATATTTTTCTTTTTATCTCAATCCATTTCTTCTAGGAACATGGCTCTTTAGCAACAGATCTTCCCGCTGTCTTTTCTACCAAGACACAAGGTGCGTAGTATGAAATGTAAGATTAAGTTGTTTCCTGTTTATGTACTCTAACATAGTTATTAGTTTTTGATTATATTAGGAGAAAATATTTTTTAAAAGCTGCACTTCGTTTTAATAAAAACCTTTTATTTTATGGTTGTGTTCAATGACCTCAATGCAAATGGATGTCACAAACTGTTGCCAAACTCTTGTGCAGGAGAGAAACTCGGAGACAGTGAGGATGTTACGGTCAAAGGTCTGAATAGGAAGTTGTCTGGTGCACCACCTCCAGTTCCTCCTCCACCTCCTCCCCTAACGCTTAGTACGCTCAGAACGATGTCAGCATGTGGTAAGTAAAAAGTCATTTTTTGGTTAAATGAAAATTCTATTTTTTATGTTGGTTTCCTGAAATAAAATGCTCACTGACCTCGATGTGAGGCTGAAAATCTCCAGGGACGAACATCGGGGCCTGGTGCAATATGACCTGGGCAGTGGACTGGGACAGAACCCCAATGCTGAGTCCTGCTGCTTTGGTTGGAGTTTGAGGAAGTGGAGCATTTTCTAAAGGAAGCCTTTGCAGTTTGGTTTTCCTTTTCTCACAAAACAGCAGAAAAATACTACATGACCGGAAGGACTGTAGCTACTGTGGTTGCAGAAGCAAAAGCTCGATCATGGGAGGAATTCAGAGATTCTATGGAATGTTAGTTAGCCCAAAATAAGTCCTAGAAAACTGTTTTAATGACCCTGAAAGAGAAAGAAGGGACCTTCCCAGGCTGTGTTTGGATTGGTTGATGATCCAGAAGGAGGATATTATTTGTAACCCTTGCTGAGGGAGTCATAGGAGTCGGGTCACTGTGCGTTTTGTAGGTGTTGAGAAAGCTTATGACCATCTTCCCTGATTTATATTGTGGGTCTACAGAGGGTGGATTATTGGCACTAAGATGACTTTGTTTCCAATGTTGGTTAATTCCCTCAGCAACTGTCTCCCGTCCTTCATCCATTTCGTGGCGTTCATGGTAAATATTGAGTTTTCTCAGTTTTTGGTACATGTGGTTCTCTTGGTGTCTTCAAGAAATAACCTAGGATGTATTGGATCTGTTCAGCGCAGCATGTTGCGTGGTACACTGGAACAAGGGGAATTGCTCTATCTGGTTGGGGGTGGGACTCTGCGTCAAGCAGAGGGGTTGCAATATTGTGGTGTTTTGGTGATGCGTGATGGTAGGATGGAGAGGGACAGACATTATGGTCTTCTCTGCAGTAACCCAGTCTGGGTTCAGCATCACAGTTGGCTTGAGGAGCTGAAATGGAGCTGCTGCTTCCCTGGATTGAAAGGAGTCAGTTTATGCGATTGAAACATTTGATCAGACATTACTCTGGGAACTCCCAGAGGAAGTTGGAGCATGTCTGGGTTTCCCTCCTGTCTTACTACATCTACCACCTAAAATTTAAGAAGTTAAAATTATTAATGACGCAAACTTTGTTGTGTTTTTCCTTCAGCTATGTTCCCGTCCATCCGAGAATCTCATCCGTCTCCATCCACTGGCCTTCACAGAGACTACGGTGGCAACTACGTTAATATCCCCACTACTGCCCTTCAGGCCACGACCACCGAGCTGCTGTACTCACAGCTGAACCTGCACAGCTCAACTCATGAGTCCAGTCCGAACAGAGCTGTGAGACATGACCTCCTGCAGCTCTACAGACACAGTAAGAACAAATCAGTTTTTTTTTGTTTTTTTTTTCTGGATAGACATTTTTGCTCCTGCCTTTTCCTGCAAACCATTACCGCATGTGGATGTTAATTGATTATTGATTTGTTAGGAAATGTCAGCTGTAGTAAAACAGAGCAACAACTGCATTGTGCCCCCACTATTTTCTACATTTACTGTTTATAAAAGGACCCTAAACTCCATTTAGATCAATATCTCACTGACTAAAAGTCAATGCATGTTAAATTTACTTTGAAAATCATGTTGAAAAGATGATTAAGTCAAATTAGCAAGGAACACATGAAGAAATTCAATACTGTTTTAATAGCAAAAGTCAAAATAAATTTTACAATCTAAAGTGAAAAAAACATTACAACAGGTGAAACTAGATGCAATACTTCAGAAGTCATTTCAAAAATCAAAATAGAAATGGAAGCATTTATTTCTCAAGTACCAGAACAGAAGTCCAGCCTAATGAATCATGAATCAAGTGTCAATAAACAAATGCATGTTTCTCTAAATTTGTCTGTCAATAAGTGAAATGATGTTGTGAAATGACACCCAAACATTTCCCCCCCAGAAGATGACTCCATCAGGTACGCCCACCTCGACATCGCTGCCATGGAAACAGCTCAGAGAGTGGGGGCGGAGCATGTTCAGGGCAGAGAGGACAGGCTGACTCAGCTGGAGAGCAGGTGGCGAGGGCCACCGAACTGACTCTGCGACGCCCAACTCCAGAAGCACTTCAGAGTGGTTTTCCAGCGCAGCCCCCTCTGAATATCTCAGTAAGCTGGAAGGCCTGCTCCCAGTCGGTCGTACCGATTTGCTGCTGCACTTACACACACCCACAGGTTCACCGGCGCAGTCATTTCCACAAGCAATTCATTCCACTACAAGTAAGAAAATGTGTGGGAGGTCTTTCTGCTGCTGTCCTCTTGTAAAGTGCAACTTGTGTTTAAATTAGTGTTTGACAGAAATTTCACTGCATGGTACTTAAGGAATTGAGTTTTGTGTTTTTTTGTTTTTTTTACACAAGGTTGGCACATTAGTAAAATCTGACTTAATTAGGAAGGAATGGCACCAAAGTTATGGTTGATTTAGACAAAGAAAAGCAGGGTGCGACGATGTGTTGAGCTGAAATGACATTTATAAACAGCCGCCGTTTGCAGCGGGATGGGATCTGACAATGAGATCAAGCCCTCCTCGTTGCACTGAAACCAACAATCGACTGTAAAGAGTCCCAACTCGCCGAGCTATCATTCCGCACCAAAGTGGTGAAGCGTTCGATTGAAATAAGCGGCTTAGAGTTGGATCCCCGGTGCAAATGACATTAATCCGAGCCCATGTGGCCCGAGCAGGACACGGCTGAGAAATCAGCCGGTCGCTGACATTATTCATCACAGCAATCAATGATTCTGCTGCAGTGGCTCTCGGAGGGGAGCCGCTGCTAAAGGGGAAAAGCACAACTTGGGTTTCAGCTGCTCTGCTTTCTAACATAAGTGATTCAATATTTAGCTAATTCTTTTTACAGCTACAGTTTTCTAACTAATGTCTCTGTAGAAGAGAAAACAAGATGTATCATGAACATACGTTACTTGTGTAGGACTTGTAAATATTAGCTGCTTCTTTGTTTACCAAGAAAAAAAAAACCTTTACTAGAGATTATATATTTTTAAAACCTCAGTTGTGTACATTGGCATGTTTTTGTGAAAATTAAAGATTAACTGCTTGTTCTCTACATTTTTGATCATTTTAACACTTTTGCGTCATTTCAATAAACCGACCTGCAGAAAAACACAACATTGTTGCCCTTATTTCACCAACCAGATCTGGCAGAACTAAAGGAGTAGTGCCATATTTTCAGCTTAAGGTACTAAAACTGGTTTTCCACATTTGCTTAATTTATCATACAATTTACAACATGGAATTTTAGTAATTAAATTATTTCATTAACTCATTTTATTTGATCAGTTACTAAAAAAGTGAAAGTTTGTCCATCTGATCTGCAAACTTTGTATCAATCATTCATTCACTCAGCCAGTCGCACAGTAAAAAAGAAAACCATATCATTTTTCAGTAGCTGACAGGAACGATTCCCAGTTCAAGCAGGGTGCAGTTTTATGATCCTCCAGAGGTGGCGATCAGGAGCTGAACCTCACAGCTCGTTGTGCTGCAGACCCTGACGGGAGATCTTATTGTACAAGTCCTGCATGTGTTTCTTCATCTGAAATCAGAGGCACACATTTTGCAACATGCTTCATGTCTGCAGCACTCAAGTTTACAAGTAGATTAAAATCTGTTTTTATTGTGTTTGTTGTAACTATATCCAAATCAGACTGTCCATCTCCAAGAAAGATTGAGATAACCTTATCTTTTTTTTTTTAGAATTTAGAACAATGTGATTAAAATAAAAAATGTTTTTCTCTATAAACTGATATCTCTATCAAAATCCAGAGTGAAAAATTCTTTTTTCTAACAATTATTTTCAGGACATGAAGAATTATCAAAATAAGATGAATAATTTTCATAACTTGGTGCAAAGAAAACCAGTTTAAACACCACAATACCAATGCTTTAACTTAGAGCTCAGACTTTCAATTACAGCTTTCATGTGTCTCTGCATGTTTTCCATCAACATTGCTGTTGGATCTAATTAGTAGCTCATTAAGCAGAATGATGTACGCTTGTAATGAAGTATACACACACTGGAATACAATGAGGTCATTCATGTTGCGATGTTTATTACAAGACAATGCTACATTCGCCTCCTTTTCTGGAGCTACCGATAAAGACAATAGTCAGTAGTCTTAAATCTGTGTAGTTTATAATGTCCAGCAGGAGGTGACTTATTTAGTTGCAAAATTTGTCTAAATAATGCAGTTTGGTGACAAAAATCAACAGACCAGAAGGTAACGTTGGGTTAATCACATCCATTTCTATAGAGTATGGGAATGAAAATGTCAAGATTCTAACAAAACAACACCCACAGCATTACAAAAGACAAGCGGAGGGACACTCTGGTTGGAAACGGCGCCCTGGTGTTCACATGGATGCTACTTTGATGCTGCTTTGGACCCAAATATGGGTTACAGCAAGTTACATTTGAAAACTTTTTAAATTTAACACACTGAGCTTTCAGACATTACGTATCTATTTTTCAAATTTTTTTTAAGGTTTATTTCAGATATCTTCTTTGAGATGAAAGATTTTAAATTCAACTTTTGCATTATTTATTTTTAGCAGTTTGGTTTTACAGAAGCCCATGTAATTTTGTTTTATTTGTCTTTTTTTTACTTTAACTCCTAAGAAGATAAAACAACAAATAAAAATTTAATTTGGAGGGAGCAAAAGGTTTTATAAAGCCATCAGTTTTGTTATTGATAGAGAAACAGTACAGATGAATAATTTTAGGGACCATTTTTCTGCTTTGTCATCTAGACCTTAAACTGTTTTTTTGGGGGGTTTTTTTAAACTTTTGCAATTGAAGGTATTAAATTCAGGAATCCTGAGTGAATAACTCATCATAAGATTGTTTGACGTTTACTTTATAAACCTTATGTTTCAGATACAACAAAAAAAAAAAACTGCTCTGTTTGAACAGTTCTGACTGCAGGGGTTCAAGAGCATCCCTTTATTTTATAGAAGATCCTGTCTTACCTTGTAACCCATCTCTCTGGTCTTCTCAGAGAGTGTGTTGTACTTCTCCTGGTTCCTCTGGATGTGTTCTCTGTCTCCCAGAGACTCAACATGTCGCAGCTTCTGGTGAGACAGCTCCAGCTGCTCCTGGTAGTGGTTGTGCTTCTCCACCTTGGTCTCAAAGTGATGCAGCTCCTCCTGAAAGAGTGGAGAGAAGATGAATATGAACTGAGCAGAGAGAGTTCACCTTGAATTATACGAACAGTAGAGCTGATAAACACTTGAAGCAGCAGATAAAGTAGAAATGTCACTGCAAACTCAAGCTGAATGTAGCCCTGTGATCTTGGCTTCGATACAAAGTGAAGGGCAAAGTAATGCATCTAATCCTGCTTCTACCAAAGCAGCACTTGAGTTAAAAGTTGAACCTCTCGAGTTAAAATGAACGGGGCAAAAAAAAAAAAAGAAAAAGTTCCTAAGAGGCAGACTGACAAAATCCTCACAAAGCAACCTCAGTAAATGCTGCAAGCCTCACCTTGAGAGACTCTAGCTCATCTTTGCTGAGGTTTGCCCTCTTTGCAGCCTCCCACAGTTCAATCACACGCGGCTCCCGAAACGCTGCAGAGCAACGACACACAGAAAGGTGAAGAGACAAACTAAGAAGACTGTTTGGAGCTACAACAGCTCTGAAACGGAGACAAATGACATTTTACTATGACGAACAACATACCCACTTCTCACTTGTTCTTCACATAAACAATAAATGAACAATGTTTCCAAATACTTTCCAGTTCACAAATTTAGACACTACCTGAATAAAATACAAAGAAACAAAATTTCTATCCAGTTTCCTTTGCAAATATCAAAATTTACTGTTAATTTACAATGCTGGGATAAAACCATCATCTCAAATGATCAAAATTAACATATTGTTAATGGGGAAATAAAAATTAATGGGAATAGATGTTACCATTTTATCAGTTCATTCTGTCTCTGTAGTAGTAGATGGAGATAAATTGATCAGGTAAACTCAACTCTTATTGATTAGAAATTATAATTTAGGTTGTAAAAATATATTATTGGGGGTTCTGATGGTGTTTAAGCCTGCAGAGAAGGCCTTTCCGGCCCTGGCAGCCCACCACTGCATTTAGGTAGAAATTAATTTTAGAAAACCTCATCTAAATAAGCCATTTATCAGTTTTATAAAGCATAGCAGCAGTGAACAGAAGCAGCTGAAAGTCTCACATTTGTACACATTACCAGTCACTATTGCAGTAAATTATAAGTAAGCAACGGGACAAGAAGTAATTGATTTACAATATTTAATAACAAGACCCATGGACAGAAGGCATATGAAAAGTAAAATCAACTCTTTGAACATGAGAGTTTATGCTCAAAAACCTCAGTACCTATGGTTGCCTCACTAATCTGCCTGCTGAGTGGCTGTGAGAGCTCTCTCGTCGCTGAGGCATGGACCATGTTGTCCCCATTTAGCCACCTTCTATTATTATGAAAAGAGTCTTCATAATAGTGATGTTCTTACTCCAATACGTTTGTGCTGACCAGGAAACGATCCACAGTCTGTTTGCTGAAGGTCGTCATTCTCTGCAGTTCAAGACGATGAGTCGTCAATCGTGTGCGGACGTAACTTTACGTTTTGATTATTTATGTTTGTTACTTTTAAGGTTTGTTTTAAGGAATTCTGGTGATTAGATGTTTCTTTATAAGAACTCATAGCTTTATGGGTAGCCAGGCTTCCTGCTGATGACAGGATTAACATTTCCTTCAAATGTTAATCCTTCCACCTCCAGATAGTCCAGGACAATGAAGCTCAAGTTACTGCTAGTGGCTGTACAAAGTGTAAAGTGCTTTATTACCCTAAATGTATTTTTAATGTTCTATATAACTTCAACTATTGAGGATACATTGCAAGTAGCCATTTATTCTTCTCAGCCCTAAAGCATAAACAGATTTCATTATTTTACTAGAGATGAACAACATCAGAATCTGAGGAGTTTTCCCTTTATCAGGTCTAATCAATGACTGATAGGTCAAATTTAATGAATAACTACTAAGAACTTGTGCCAATTTTAGTGAATAAATATATCAGAATGTACTCCAGTGCACTCTGTTTTTAGTTCAATAAAAAGGCCAATAAAGGTTAGTGATGAATGCCTCTGTTCACAAATGGAGATCATTACTTCATTCCTTCAATTTATGTGCGATTCAAACTGCTGCCAAGCTATCTGCATGACATATTTACTACAACAGCAATAGAAAATATTAAAGAAATTTAGTTGCTGAATTAAACTGTATTGGAAATGTCTCTAGTGTGGTGCTAAGGAAAAAAAAAAAAAAACACTCATAATTAATTAGAAACTAATTGATAAACAGCGCTGTGTAAATCATGTAGCGCCCTCTCACTTATGAGTGCGTCTCTCCTCATAAACATGCCGTTGCAGTAACAGTAACTGGCATATTAAAAAAAAAATGTCAGAAGGAAGTAGAGTCCTGTCTGTATTTATTTGTATACAGAGTAGGATCCATGTGGTCACTCAGGACGCATTTAAATACCAAATCTGAATGAGGCATTTCGAGCAGGACGCTTCAAATCCAACAACTCAATACTGATGTTGATGCCTGGCCTGAACGAACGTTGTAATACCAGACACCGTTATATTGTGTTTTTGTTTACCATAGTACTGGTGGCTTGTATACTTGCAACATCATAAAGTGGATTAAATTGAAGTCACTCTCAAGGCCCAGGCACCAAATGCACAGCCCAGAGCTGCTTAAATGTTGCAATAGTTTTATGGTAATTCTTTAATCACAACTTTTCTCACATGCTGCTATATGACAGTGTTTTTATATCCTTAGGTTCATTATGGCACCTAGCTTCTGCTTTCAAGCAACATTTTTTCTGATTTCCTTCTCCTAACAAAGTGACATATAAATCTTTACCTCATTCGAGACACTTTGCTATTTGTAACCTTTTAAAAAGGCATTTTGTGTTCCGTATAGATGTCGGAGAATGGGAACCCTGGGCTACATTCTTGACTGCTTTGTGCATTCTTGACTGCACAAAGCAGTCTTTGGGCTGAAACCCCAAACAACTGAAAAGGAAAACTTTCAAGCTTTTATATATGCTGTTAATAAAACAAACAAAAAAATAAATAAAACAGCGTTTTGATGGTTTAAAGCAATAAACTTGAGGCCAGATGGAGGAACTAAAGAGGACATCATTGTGGCAATGTCCTTGTTTTATGTATAACCAATCTTAAAATCTTATTAGATTTTTGTCTCTTTTAGAAGCTAGAACAGAGAACTAGAAAATATGATTATACAGGAAGCTCAGTGCTTATCGCCTGGTACCATAATAAAAGTTTTACAACTAAGATAAGACCAAGCTGCATCCTAGTTGGTCTTCAAAACTCATTAGAAACCCAGGAGTATCTAAGAATTACACCATGGAAAAGTAACACCTTTATTTTAAAACGTATCAGAGCTTTTGTTTTGAAATACCAACAAAATCACTCTTTTTCACACCTGGTTTAGGTAAATTAGTAATGTGGAATCTAGTTTCATAAATACAAACTAATGAAAGACAGAACAGCCTTATTTCCAAAACAAACCATCCTCTTATCACTAATCTACTGTAGAAATGTAACTGCTGACATACATAAAAGATTATTGGTTAAAGCAGTTTTGAAGGTCTAGCATGACTCTTTTGTTGATCACTGGTTTAGGATTTTTAAATCTACGTAAGCAATAATCCATGAAAACCTGAACTCCTATCTTGTCACATTTTTAAAGCCTCACATAATCACTGACTTAGTCTCATTAGGGATTTGGATCCCTATTTAGTTGCAATAACATTAAAATAAGAGACTTACTCCATGTTCCTGGTTGTCATGGCGATTCTCACTTTTTTCCCATAAGGGATGAGAGGGAGAAAGTAGTACCTCAGTTCATCTCAAAAATCACACAAGACGCAAAGACTCAAACCCTGATTCATGGTCATGGCAATGTTTATACTTATACACTCTTTTTTCCAGTAAAAGATATAAATTCACACTTCAAAAGAGGATTCTCACTGAAAATAAATCAGATTATATTGGCTGAACCCAGTGAGACTCGCCGTGCCCTGGAGGGAACTGACATAAAACTAAGTCCTAAAACACTGGCCAACATTTCCTGAAAGTAGACTGACGTTCTCATTAAAGTCACACTAATGATGTTTGCAGGATGTAGTATGGAGCAAATTAACAATCCTCATCAAAACTGCACCAATAAATTTGTGCACATGACTCTGTTCAAAGGCTATCCATTCATTTCTTTGGTGAACATCACTAAAGGTCATAAAATTAACTTTGTCATTTTATTATGGATTTATGCAGAAGAGCTTTCCAAGGCTACTTAGTCACCTTGAATCAAAGAATTGGACTGAGTTTCCTGTGCACACTTCTTCGCTTTAACAAAACAAGAGGAGAAGAAAGAAAATACTGACCAAAGTAGAAGGGGACACGAGACCAGAACTACAACAGCAAAAGACCCAAAGTATCCATCAGGTAACTGAAGCTTGCAAAGAAAAAACTACAATGGATTCTGTGAGAAGAGGATGGATAAAAAAGCTGCAAATCTTAAGGAAAAAAAGAAAAGAAAAGAAAACGCTAACTGGAACAAGGACAAACTGATTAACGTCAATGCTAGAGCTTAACTCTGAAAGCAGTTTTAAAAAACCTCAATCGTTTCCTATTGAAAACCAAATTGAATTTCAACTAAAAGCCAAAAGAAACATTTGTGTGACGCCTGTCGCATATTACCTTTACAGAAGAGAGTTACTATAATTATACGTCTTTGTGAGTAAAGAGTCAGGGTAAATGAGAAGAGACATGGGTTTTTCTTCCTCCTCACCGCTGTCTTGAGAGAAACCCTCGTGGCTGATTTTGCGGAGGCGCTCGAAGCCGTGGTTGAGGTCTCTCATTTTCTCCTTCAGCTCCGTGTGCTTCTGCTGCAGCAGGTGCTCTTTGGTGTCGCCCTCCATGGGGGAGATCACGTTCTTGTGAATTTCTAAAGAGAGGGCAGGAGAAAAGTGGGGGAGAGAAGGTGTTTGGGAGTGAGCCCAAGAAGAGACAAGTTATAAAAGGAAGAAATGACAGAGGGATGGAAATTAAAGCAAACAAGCGTTTGATGAGAGTTTTGCAGAAGCTCTGAAATAGCCTTAAAAGACAATTGGTCTGATCTTGTGATATTAAAATCAATTCTTCTGTAAGAGCTGTGAGTCACCTATAAGTCTGGACTTACTGACTAACACAGTCAGGTTATGAGATTCCCGTCTATCTCATCTTCAAGGAGGACAAACTCAAACAAAGGCCATAATAATAATACCAGCTGACATTTGGATCAAAAAGAGAAAAAAGGGCAAACAAAATGAAAATCAAGGAACAGACAGCCGGTGAGCAGACAAAGTGGTGAGATAGAGCCTCAGGCCCTACAGGCAACATGTGATTGGCTCAATATTTAAACGCATCAGACAAGCAGAAAAAAAAACCTCTGGCTTGTCTCGTGCGACATAGATGCTGTGGAGATTTTTCTTTTAAAAAAAAGGAAACGGCAGCAAAGTGTCACTCCAGCCCAAAAGAGATGCACCCATCCACTCTCCACGTCTAGGTGAAACACTGCGGGGGACTGTCGGCTCTGCTTAAATCTCTCAGTTTGACATGATGAGCAGTGACAGAGTAAAGAGCGGCGGACAGGAACCTGTCCTGCCTGATACCTGCCACCGGACAGCAGAACTCAACGGGAAGCTTAGAGCTCCAAAGGTCGATAAAATCAGTGCTATGTAGCCACACCAAGGTCCAATTCAATTTGAGTTTACAGCAACTACCATTCGCTATCAAACAGGTTCGATGGGTTAATGTGGTTCTGATCAGCTGGCTGAACAAAGGCTACTGCACTAATCATTTACTTTCACATTAAACAAATCTGTTAATTGGAAATACTGATTGCAAAAAAAAAAAAAAAAAAGACACAAAGAGCTGGTTTCAGTGCAGAATGCAGTTTGTTTCAGTAGAAACATTTAGCTCACCCTCTGTCCTGCTGACTGTATCCATCAGGATGTTGTACTCATGGATCTTGTCTTTGTGATGCTGGAATTCCCTCTTCAAGCTCTGCAGCTCTTCGTTAGAGAACTTCCCAGAGCTCTTGGCCTGTTGGTAAAAGAGAACAAAGAGTGAGCCTCAAAAGTTACCAAGAACAGTTTTTTGCGTCGCCTTTCCTCTCTCTTTTACACCTGAGCACAAACCTTGTTCCAGAGTTTGTCCAGTTTGGGGTCATCAAACACGTCTCCGTCTTTGGCCTCGTGGTCTTTCAGGGAGTTGGTCTCCATCGGCCTCATGTCCCGTTTCCCATCCATGCCATACTTGGCCAGGATCACTGCATAACAAAACCAGGATGGTATAATTACAATCTGCGGTCCACAACCACGGCGTTTGCTTTGTAAAAATGGCGGCAGCAGAGTTTGTTGTTGGTGGAGAATGACACCACAAAGTGAACCTTTTGACATAAAGTCATTTAATCCAAACAAAGACAATGAACATTTTAAAATAACAGCAAAGAAGAATCAGTAGTAATGAAGCATAATAAACATTTGTCATTATAATGACACCACCTTGAGGTGGGCGTTTAAAAAAATGCTTGTGTTTCATGGAACATTAAAAAAAACTTAAAATTCAACATTATGGAGAAAAAAAAAATGTACTTGAATACTCACGATCAAAACCTTACTTACAAACTAATAATCCATAAAAAAAATCTAATCATGGAACATTATGTTTTCTTCTGCTCTGAATGTAACAAATAGTGTTCCCACCTATTTTATACTCCTGCAGTGTAAAAAAGCTGAACTTTAGTCCCTCAGAAAGTCTGTGCTCACTTTTCTATTCCAGTAAAATGGGTTTCAGCAGCTTATTCAGCAACATCTCAGCACTCTTATAAGCCATCATTGTGACATATTAACCCATAATGCACCAAGCGGGCACACAGGGTTGTTTTATCTTTTCAATAAACTGAATAGAAGTAGTAGTATAATATTTTATGGCGCTGATGGACTTCTGTACTTCTTTGAGATGCTGTTTTTGACTCAATCGACGAGTCCAAACAGTCAAACAAGATTTTATTCTTGCAGTGAGTTTTACGAGAGGTGTTGCACAATGAGACAAAAATGTTTTTAAATTTAAAAAGGAGCTAAAGAAGTCATGGGTTAGATGAATGTTTACAGGAGCTCTTTGTTAAAAAAAATATGCTGACCAGCAAAAGGTCAGAGAGTTAGTGGCTGGAGCTCTGCAGAAATGCTACCCTATCACTGAGAGCCTAGATAACAATCTTTAGACATTTTGATGTACAATAGTTGTATAAAATGTGGAGAAATCAAAGTGCTTACCCAATAAAAATAAGAATGAATTGCACAAGCTGACAAAACCTGTAATATTTGCATTTCATGTATAAGCAAAAGACTCTTAAAATTGAAAGTAGTAGGGAAATAGTGTGGATGCGATAGGGAGGCCAGAGAGAGGTTCACAGTGGAAAGGAAAAGAGAGACTTGAAATAGAGGGAGATCATCCACAAAAAAAGAGACAAGGTCAACTTTATATGAAGGCACAATGTACTGCACTAATCAAGTCTTAAAACTCAGGGATGCTGAGAGTTTAATCAAATCTCAGCAGAAATACAGAAATCCCCATCAACAATATATTTTTTGAATGTAAAACATGCTTATCTGCCCTCTGGGATACAACAGCCAAAAAAATGTTACATGGCAAACAATTATGTACAATATTATAAAATATTGTTATGAGGTTATTTTTGCATTACACTGCAAAGCTCTGTTTTTTCCTTTCTATTAGTCAACAGCTACCTTTTACCCAGTCTTAACATTTCGCAGCAGATCCCGTTGTTTTGGGGTTATGCAACATGTGGGTTCAAGGAAGCAAAGGTGGATGGGATGCAAAATTACCTTAGGAACAAATAGCAGTGATTTTAAACAAGGTTTTGACCAACAATGCTTGTCGACTGACTGAAATTCAGACCCAGCCCAAGGAGTCACTGATTAACCTTCATCAGATTTCCCTCGGCCAAACTCCTTACAAAAAAGAAAAAGCCAGTAAAGAGAAATGTGTGCACCCTGCTCACATAAGAGATGATTCTACAGCTCCTGCTGTTACTATAAGTTGGCTGGATAGGGAATATCCATCCATGTTGTTACACTTAGTAGATCATTTTGATAATTTTCTTTATCCCTCATTTAAAGTAACAATTAACTGTTAAATGTGTGATCATTTTCGTAGAACAATATTTAAGAGGTTCCGTCTTGTTTTTCATACCTAAATATTTCACATCCTCAAACTCATTTTTGTATCAGCCAAAGAAAGCTTTGGTAAAAACACAAAAAATGTTTTCAAATTAGGATTTTATTTACAAAAGGGGAAAAAAAACCTAAGCAACCCAACCTTGCTCTTTGTAAAAATATAATTAACAAATTCACTGAGTATGGAAAGTGTCACAGAGCAATTTTTTTTCAATGTTTTTTGGTCTCTAATGCTCTGGAGATCAACATTTATAGCAAGAGTGTTTCAGTGATTTGTTGCGTGTGATAATCGAGTTAAATGGGATCAGTGGAGAGGCTGCGGCGTCTTGTTTCTGAGCTGCTGCCAGAGGTACTATAGAGAAGAGGGCGTCCACCTGCTGCTTGTGGCAGAAAGCATCAGATACTTGTGTGGGCGGCTGCTTCATCACCTGCAGTTTAGCAGGAGAACATCCTTTCATGCGCTTGTACATCAGCTCCTGTTTCCATCCTAACTTGATTAAGCATTTCTTGGTAAATTTAAATCTGCCCCACGCTCAACTCCCCTGCACAGGATTATGTCAGCTTGAACTGTCCACATTTTTTTATTGGTGTTAAATACCGTCAATGGTGTTGAACTATAAATGTACATTTAAGTTTCTTAAAAACAAAAAAAACAGACTTATTTTCTCACTTTAGGCTGTTCTCACCGTTAAAGTTGCGCCTGAGCTGGGCTTCTTTCTCCCCATTCTCATCCAAGCCTTCCACTTTCATTTTTTTCCACTGCAGCTCATCTTTTTCCTGAATCTTTAGGTCGCTGTGCAGCTCGGCCTGTCTCACTGGTGTCAGCTGCATCTGTCAACACAAAAGGAGCAGAAAATGAAGGATTACTCTGATAGGAAGAGGAGAAGTGTGTCTGCTTGGCTACTATTTTTAATGTTCCATCAGCCCAGAAAAAAACTGTGAAAGTAGCAATAAAAAAAACAAAAAAAAAACAGACGAGGTGTATGACAGATACAGTTTGGTTCTATTGTCCTTCCTGCTAAATACATATTGCCTTTAGAACCAATTAGTCAACAAACTACACCATCATCCCACTTCTGCATCTGTTTCACTGCAGCTTTGAGAATATGAACAACAGGCTGCAAAGCTGGGCAATCTGCCCGCCCCTCCCCAACAGGATGCCGTACTTTCCCACTGGAAGACATCAGCCCAGACTGCGTCTCCAGCACCACCATAATAAGAACCGGAGCGCCTCATGGTTGTGTACTCGGTCTACTGCTGATCATGACCGTGCACTGCTTAAACCTGATGATGCTTAAACCGCATCTTCAGGGTCGCTGATGATGCGGAAGTGCGAGTGAGAAGTCTGATGCAAAGTCACCAGTCTGTCTGTGAACGATGTAAAACAGATGACAGTCAACTTTGATAACACCACCAGGACACCGCTGAACAGTGCAACTCCTCTGTGGATGCACTCGAGTGAAGCTGACCCCCACCTTCTTCAAATCAGACAAAATTGGTGTCAAACATTTGTGCTACGTTTGTGCAGCAAAAATTTTCGTTTGTGCCGCTATCATTTTAAAGATATTAAGAAATGTTTCTAGAGGTCATTGGAGGTCAACCAGCGCCCCACCTTCTTCAAATTGGTGTCACAATTGGTGTCAATCAACTCGGCTATGTTTGTGATGGTACATAGCACAAATGTAAACATAGCACAAACGCATGACACCAATTTTGTTTGATTTCATAAACCCGTTCTATGGTGGGGGGGCAACTTCACTCAGGTTGTGGATGCTCCTTAACCCTTTAACACTGTCAAAGTCAAACTAGGACGTTTATGACGATCAAATGGCCTGGAATTAAAGACTGCTAATTTAATTTGGCTGAGAATGTCATTCTGATCCCCCTTTGTCCCAACGCTAAAATTAGAGTATAAGCCTTTTTCACTATTCATTTTTATTAAAGAGTTTGTGCTTCTCGAGACCGTTATACTCTCAGCTATGAGATCTACGGGCAAATTAATACGTCATTTTTAACCTCTGTCAGTATTTTTTTCATATTAATTTCCACCAGAACGCAGAAATGTGTTGCTTTATCAGGACGGCAGATAGAAACTTATTCTGTCTTGAGGTACGTACCCGCTTAGCTTTCTCCCACACCTGGTTGAGTTTAGCTATCCTGAACTCCGCTGTCTGCCCGTCGCTATCACTCTGCTCATTCACCTCCCGGGAGTATTTCCCAGCCATGACACCCACACCGAGACAAAGCGCCGTCACCAAACACTGCAGCCTCATTTTTAAGAGCAGCTACACGCCAAAAAGAACAACAAACGACGCTAAAACTGCAGCCACAGAGCGCAACAGACTGTTATTGTAGCTCACGCCAGCACACAGTCACGTGTCCAAATAAGGGTGGGATTTGTCTGGGACAGTAGAACTCTGGGATATGTAGTTGTATCTTTCCCGCTTCCCGGGACTGGTAAAAACGGATCAAACCCCGTATTGACTACAACTTCCAAGATGCCACGGGGTCCAGTTGCCAAGCAACGGAGCAGCTTAAGTCCTTTGAGCGAATGGTAAGCCTCCACGCGTTTACACCGCTGGATGCTGTTCACATCTTCCAATGAACTACAAAATGACAGTTTTTCCAGTATTTTTAAAGGAGAAGTGAACTATGAAGTCTAACTGAGTGCACAAAGCAATACTACTTCTAGGTTGTGTTGCTTTGAACATTGATGTTCGTGGTGTTATGCACAGCGACCATTATTTCCAGATCTAAGTAGTGAAAGAGTAAGGGTGATGAAGATTAATTATCATCATCATCGTAAATTAAACACTATTTGTTGTCTATTGTACTTTTTGAATCTATTTGTTTTAAATTTCCATACCTTCCTCATAAATATAAACACCACCACCAACAACAACAAACAGGGTTTAGTGGTCATTCCTGAAGAACAATCATATAATTTTTTTAATCCATTATCTGTTTAAGTGCATAATTTTCCTCCATATTGTAGCAGATGTAATTTTAAATGGAGCAAAATGGTTTTCCATTTGCATTATGAGCACTAGTCATCTCTTGTCTTTAAATATTTTATCTGTCACATAAAAAACAAAAAACTTTGGAGCGCTGAAACAAAGATGAGCTAAGATGAAGAAATGCTAAGCCATCATAAATCTGGAAAGGCCTCATGGAGTAGATAATGCAATACTCTCGCTTATGATTGATATCATTCATTGCTCATCTGAGACAACTAGGGTAGTTACATTTTCTTAGGCACAAAATAGGAGAAATATTTAGATATATTTATAATATTTATTCCGACGGAGTTGTTTGTGCAGCATCCATGCCAATACACCACAAGACTCAACCTAAATCCAGATAAACCTAGCATTAAATTTGAAAAAATATGAGTAAGGAGAAGAGACAGGCTGAGGGAAAGATGTTGTATTGTTATTCTCTGTCTCAATGAAATTGTTTTGGCTTGTAATACCAATAAATTTGATTCAGCTCAAGCTGAATCGAACTAAAGTGTGTGCAGGGAAGAACAAAGTAGAAGGCGATCAATGGATCTGTGGGATTCTATGTTGCACAAATTCACATAAATCACTTATAGGACCAAAACAAATCACATCATCTTCCTTAATAATTTTAAATCGGCAGTCCATCATTTATCATAAAGCTTTTTCTCAAGATCTACTTGATGTAAAAGATTTAATGACTCTGTTGAAAAGAATGTGACCTTAACATGGGCTTTTTACGGATATTACTGTCAATACAGAGAGAGGACATAAAATATGCGACTTCATAAAAAGAGGGAGCAAAGACAAACAGCAGCCAGGGCTATGAAACAGTATAAGATTTTTATTTTAGAAAAAAAAGTTTCCTCATCTTCAGCCCTGTCCCTGTTGGTTTTTAACACCCAGTTTTAATAGTGATGTTCAATTCAATGTGCAAACAGCTCCAGATGCTATCTCAGCCTTTCTTGATCTTCCCAACCCCACATCCTTCCTACCAGCCTCTGTCTTTGTTCCGTCTCTGTTTATGGCTCCTTCGTGAAAGCAGCTTTCTGCTTTAATGAGCAGCAGCGTCGGCCAGAGATCTGCGGCTGATGGAGCCGTGCCTAATGAATGTGTCTGTCTGCCACCGAGGACAGCAGGCGAGCATGAAAGGTCAATGTAACCTTGTCAAAAACACTGGGATATGGTCAGAAAAAACAAGAGGAAGTGTCCCTGGTTCTGGCACACATGTTATTTATATGTACACATACACTGGCCCTTCGTTTTTATTTTTATTTTTTTCTTAATGACCTGCTCAGCTGTCTTAATGGCAAAAGAAATTACAAACAGCCAGCAGTCAGGGGAAGAAATGTTTAGGTTAGTTTTGACACTATTATATAATTAATTTGATTAACAATTGATACAACTGATAACAACACATCAGTATGTTTAAGATAAACATATGGTCATTCATGCAAAACTATCATATTGATTTTTTTTAATCTAATGTCTGTTTAAGTATGTTTATTAATTGAAGAAGAAATTTCCACATTACTCACTCTTTGTGTCTGAAGACTATCCAGAGTCTTTTTTTTTTCTTGCATCCTTTTGTATTGAACTCAGCTTAAAAGTTTCTGTAGTGTGAGGGTTTGTGATGTCCATTAAAGAAGAGTTGATATTGGGTCTCGTGGACCATTTCCTCATTAATTTAGCCTTATATTTTGAATCATTGTCTTGCTAAATGACCTAATATTGACTGCTGATGTTTATAGTCAGGTTTGTGTCAGAGAACACCAGGTTTTTACTTAAAATGTTCTGGTATTTAAAGACCGTGGCATGCAATTGATCCTTCCACTTCAGGTGTGGATCTCTGCAGCTCCCCCAGAGCTACCAATGCCTGCTTGGTCTTCTGATGAAGACTCTGGTTGCCCACCCTGTCAGTTTAGATGGACAGCCATGTCTTTGTTGGTCTGAAATTGTCCCACACCTTTTCTACTTCTGAATGACAGACAGGACAGTGCTCCATGGTTGCTCCATGAGATATTCAAATTGTGGGTTATATTTTTGTACCCTAACTGTGCTTTAAAACGCTACAAAAACTTTATCTTAGACCTGTCTCCTCTGCTGTTTGGTTTTCACGATGCAGTTTGTTTAACAAAATTCTCTTACAAACTTCTGAGTTTAAAGAAATGCATTTTGTTTAAAATTATGATTAGATTACATTCAAATGGACATTATTTAAAGGGATAAATATGCTTCTTCTGAAGGCAGTTGGTTATTGGATATTATTTACAAATGTATACCTCTCTTTTGAGATTTTATTGTAATTAAAAATACAACTTTTCTTTTTCCCTCCACTTCATATTAACACACTACCTTGGGTTGGATTATTACATAAAATCCCAATAAAATGCATCCAAGTCTGTGTTTGTAATTTGACAAAATTGGAAAAGTTCAAAGGGCATAAATACTTTGGGATGCCTGGTCTAATATGCTGATATATCTCAGGGCTTATTATATTTCCACTGCTGTTACACTTCAAATAGTTGTTTTTTATAAAAGGCTTTCAGGACAGTATACAGGCACAGTAATTATGATAGGAACAAACAAGAAAGCAAAATAATGTCATTACAGCGCATGGTTATATAAAGGAAAATTACATTGTATGGACATTTTTGTCCCAATACTCAATTCCAGCAGGACAAAACCAACCAAACGGAGCCATTAAGGTTTCCCCTAAAGAAATGGGAAATGATTCCCTCTTATCTGACTCTTATCATCTCTTACTAGACAATGACTGTGCAGAAGGTGTTGCAGGGAGTGTAAACAATGGTAGCAGGGTGAAAATTAACCCAGCTTGGACACATACTGACTGGTTATGTGACCAGTCAGTATAAGCTTTTGACATATAAGCTTTTAATATAACGGAATATAGCTCTCATATGCAGGGGGTGGAGGGTTTTTTTCTGTGTTTGTATCTTTATTGATGCTCAGTCTTGATCTCGTTAGTTCAGCTGTTATTTTCTGCTTGTATTTTTCCTGTTTGTTTATTAGCTGTACTTTGCTTAGCTATTCTCGCGCTTCCTGTTAGACCAGTGCTTTTTTAGTGTTTATGCCTTCTCTCCTCCTTTTGTGTCATTACTTTCTCTCCCTCAGTCTGCCTGCCTGGTCTCCACTCTCAGCTGTTCATCAGCCACCTGTAATGAAGTACATAAACTCCTCACTTGCATTAGTTTCCTTATGGATTCTCCTGTTTGCGTCTGTTTTTGTACCTTTCTCTATATTTTTATTAAAATGCTATTATTCTTTCATCCTGCCTCTAATGTCCTGCATTTTGGTTGCATATTCAGACACTGTATTTATTTATTTATTTATTTTTCATAAATCTAAAACTGAATAAGGAAAGTTTCTTTCTTTCTTTTTTTATCATTAGAGAGTGCTTGTGTTATTTAATCCTATTAATGCCTCCTAAGTAAGGCTGTAGGGGCTTTTTAACTCTAGACGTTTTGTTTATTCAGTCCTGGAAAATAGTGAAGCCTGCTGGATGTGGACTTACAGGGAACATATGTTATGAACATATGCCACAAAGCAATTTAGATTTGCTTTGTGGCTCAAATCCTTGAGCAAAGCAAGCCTAACGTTTTGAAAGTCGACCTTCATGATTGGCGGCTCAGAGGTGTCAAACTGGCAAGAAGCCATTTCCATTCAAGTGTTTCTGGAAATGTATTGATTAAAAAGACACAAATGAAGACAAATATCTCAAATTTTACACAATGATTCTATCACAGTTGGGTCTTTGTTTCTTTTCTGTTTCTATTTTCTTCAATTTTTTTCCCCTCATAGAAATAGATAAAGACCTTTTGGGAGGATGAAAAGGAACAAAAGTTTGGACAGTGACACGTTTACAAAAGTTTATAGCAGAATCTAAAGCGTGTGAAGTGAATTGCAATTGATTAATTCCTGGAAGATGGACCTATTTGTGTCCAATGTTCTGACAGTTAAATGTCACACTGCAGCCTGCTGTGAGTTTCTTCTCTGTCATTAAACCTAATGAGATCCTGGTGAGACAAGTTGTGCTTTGCACATCAACTCTGGACCAGTGTGAGGATGTTATGTAGAATGAAATGTAAAGAAATTACCCTTCAGAGATTCTGCTGTTAATTATGTATCTGGACTTCAAGCTGTAATTTCTGAACCAAACAACAGGACATGGCTTTAACTCCCTCTTATTGTTACTCATAATTTTTAATGTGACTACCTCAGGCTGTATGACTGAATGCAAGTGTCCAAACTGGTCTGGCCACCCACTTATCCTCTTGCTGTGTCAGCTGATAAATGTAAACAGCAGTTCATTTCTTATAGATCTTGCTGCAGGAAACCATTATGATAAATTACACATTTACTTCTTTTTATTTTCTGCTTGTCTCTCATTGATTCTGCAGAGTCTTCTAAATTGACTTCTTAATAGAAGAGAAGTCCTGCAGTACATCCAACACTATGAAAAATGTAAAGCGATAGGTACAGAACTGTTCACTTTCAGTATGTTAAACTAAATTCTTTGTTTGGGGGAAACCTAGGACACTGGGCAGAGAATAGATATTATGCTAAGAAAAATGTGCAAAGATTCATCTTTCTGTATGCACCAATTTAGTGAAATGCTCTAAGTGGAGACTTCATGCTGTTGCATATTTTGTATGTATGCTATCATTTTGAAAAGCATGTCATGTGGATCTAAACATGAGCAAAAAACAAAAATGGGGATTATGGAACATCGAGTCAATGTGAGGTGGGAACAATAAAAATGTACTTGCATAAATAGGATTTATAAACAAAAAACATGGCTTGAGGCAGATTACATTAGTAAATTGGAGGATGAATTAATTTTAAACTATTCACAGTAGCAGACCTGCTATTTTACACCTGTTTAACAATAAGTTGAAAACTATTATATGATTTTTTCTAAAGATTACATATTTAATTGGACAAAATGTATTAAATCTGAAAACAAAAGTAAAATACTCGTTTTCTTACTTTACAAATAAATGTAGGCATCATAAAAACAAGCTATTTGGTTTGAAGTGTTGTGTTGCTTTTGTGGCTCTAAAAGATTTTTATTTAGCTGGACCAAATGCAAAGACGACGCTTAGGTTTTATAAAAGTTGCTGAGCCCTGGTCTAAGAGGAGTACTTTTTAAAAACTGATTAAATGAACGATTGCTTCCAACATGTTGGAATAAACAGTCACCCATTTAAACAAAAAACACAGAAAACACACAGAAACATTACCATTCATTTTTAATTAGTTCCAGAGCATGGAGGGCTCTGATGTTGTTTTTGTCTTTTTAGTTTAACCCTTTTCTTAATCCTGTCCTCCGTCAAGCTGACGGAGCTTTGTCCTTCTCGATGGTCACTTTTGTGGCAAGTAACAATTTTCTCACCTACACCACAGAAATTATTTCCATGGTATGCTGAGAACTCCTCAACATGCATTTAGCACTTATTGTATTCCTGTAGGGACAAGGAAATAATGACGACTGTTCCAGCACTGAGTGGCACTTCTTAGTCTTGTAATGTTCTGTTAAGTAGGAAAATCAACCATTGGCATAAAGCATTTATGTTCACATCTTCATGATTTCATGTATATATTCAGCTTTATAAGATTAGGTTGTTATTCATTGATTAAACCATTTGCTAGGCTCCTTGGGGTTGTTTGTGTAAAAAGAAGACAAAATGATGTATTAAACTTTTGTTAAATGTTATCAGTCTGCTGATAACATTCCCAGAGTCCACGCTTCATTGGATTCAATAAGAGACATTAATTTCTTAAAGCAAACCTCGGTTTAGAGATTTATTTCTTGGCGGTGCTGGAGGAGTAACTGAGCATCAACTGGGAAGCGATGGACGATGCTGACACGAAAAAGCAGGTTTCTAAATAGCAAGTTCCCTTTGATGGCTCATTTTCTAGGTTGGAAATTATAATCATTTGTTGACTCCTGTAGTCATTAGTTACAGAAGGCTTGGTGTTTGTGTAAATTTGTATCTTAGGCCACTATCATGTAGGCAAATGTCTTTACTGCTGTGGATAGAATAGAATATAATCACTTTTTTAAATCCCCTACGGGTAAGTGAGTGGGCAAAGAACAGAGATGATAAGAAAGACAAAACAGGCATGTAAAAGCAAGCAGTTAAGAAACCAGCAGCCGACTACAGATCTGAAGACAGCATTGTGATAACGCACATGGGAAAACACAGGAAAAGACACAAGTTAAAAAGGTTAGACTCAGAGTTAACACAGCAGAGCAAACAGGACCCGACAAATGTAGCGTCCCTCTGGCCTCTAAGGAGCATCCTTGTCCAGAAATATTTATTTTTTGAATCCTCTGGGATTGTGGGATCTGCACAAACCTGGTAGTGAGAATTTTGTTTCTCTTGCTACATTGTGGATCCTGCTGTTTGTGTTGGACTGAAAGCCAAACAGACTCACCCAGAAAGTTCGGATTCATTTGAAGAAAACTCTTTGTTGGGAAGAATGCAACAAAGAGTTGCATTCTTCCCAACAAAGAAGAATGCAACTCTTCTTTGCATTCTTCCATTACTCCACATTACTGTGGAGTAATGTGGAGTAATGTCAATTATTACTCCACAGTAATAATTGACATAATAAAAACCTGTGATATCACAAAGAAAAACAAATGGAATAAATAAAAATGGTGGCAGAGAGGTGGTGGAAAATGAGGAATGTTTGCAAGTTTGATCCGCAAATTTTTCTGTCACTTTCAAACATTTTCTTATTTACATTAAAAATAAATGTGCTGTCCAGTCTGTTCAAAATGAGCTTTTTCACAACTTCTCAAGTTCTAAAGAGCATATTTACATCCATCGCTTGGACTTTAATTATACAAACAAAACTGAGAAAAAAAACAAAAACTAAACAATGAAAAACTGTGAATTCTCTGGTCCATAACCTCTTCTTTACCTGTACCATTTGTGGGATCAAACATATTGCTACAAAGCAAAGATTTCAGCACTAATTGTTTTTTACAACAACAATTTAAAAAAAAAACAACACACATTTTGTTTAGCACTATTCCCTTCTACTAAGAAGGTCCTGAGTGTAAATCCCAGCCATATTCTGTATATATTTTGAATGTTTTCCCTGTGCATGTGTTTGGTCTTTCCATGTATTCCAGCTTTATAACACAATCTAAGAATATGCATGTTTGGTTAATTCATCCCTCCAAAATTCCCTCTACATGGGAGGTTTTACATTCTGTAGGGACCTATGAATAAAGTTTGACTGACTGAGTGTTTATTTGAATTGCTTTGAGTCTGTGGTTCCCTGTGGCTGAATGGTGGCCTCGCCCAAAAAGTGTTGGAGACAGGACACCAGATAAAAAAAAAAATTAATAAATACAATAAAATCACTCATAAAAATAGTGTACAAAGGTAAACTAGTTAAGTTACACTAAGGACTACATCTGTTGAAGAATAATGGAAACTTTAATACCACTTTTTAAAAAATTTATTCTATGACTGCGGTCGTCTGGATCTTCTGCTACATCTCTTTCCAATCGTACACAAGTCCTTTTCTCATTTTCTGCCTTTCATTCAGTTTTTTCCCCCTGTCTCACATACATTTACAGTCACCCCGACTCCACTTTCAAGTGCCTGTCAAGTGCAAACTCAGATGTCCTCTGGCAGACTGCTCTGTCAGGAAGTCAACTCGACTAAGCCACAAAGTCCAGAGGCCACAATCTGCAGTCCATATGAATAATGGTAATCATGTATGTGTGTGAGCTTTATGTTAATCAGCTTTATGTTAATATATCTGTGCATAAAACATAGTGAACATTTCCATAGACCTCACACACAATCTTAACTAAATACCACAACACATAATGAGAGTTACCTTAAGAGTGTCCTGTGGATATTGTTCTTTGATGGCATTTAAACGTAATTAAGAGTGAAAGTTAATTTGTGAAAAGTCAAAGGGCTACCATATTAAAATCTCAGAGATGGATTAATATAAAATGCCAACAAACAGCCGATTTTCACATGAATTTTCATTGACTGATTTCCTTATATTATTCTAGACTGCTTTCCACATGTTAATATGCTATAAAGCAGTTACGATATTTGCTTCGTAATAGTTTTTAAAATTACCCTGAAATAAATGTAATTTTTTGTGTTTTATATTATAAACCGATAAGAAAAAAATACTATCAATTAAGACCAAATCAAGTACAGATAATCATAGCAATAAATAAATTATGTCATGAAGCGTTTTGATTTTTAACTTCTTGAGGCACGTGTGAAATATTTCTCTATTAAAATAGTCAGCAAGTTATTGATTCGGTGTATAGAGCTGCACAAAAAAGATAAATATATAAAATTAATAAACCCTTTGCTTTGTTTTTGGCTGTTTTCCCAAATAAAAGACCAGGCATCCAGGGAGAAATGAAATGGTCCTGCCTTTGTTCCACTGCACATGCACGACCTTTTGTGTCTTTGTGACAGCAAAATCCTCAGGTATTGTCATAAAACCATAAAGTCACGTGGCACAGCTAGTGAGAATATTCACCCAAAATAGTGCATGTGAATGAATGGAGACTGTGCCCTTGGAATCTGAAAGGAGGAGAATACAAAATAAAAGCCCCCGGGGGTCCAGACAGACCGCCTGGTTCACGATAAACAAAAGACGGGAGCTGTGAAAAGTTTCTCAGGAGGATCTGTCACTGAGAGGCGAAGACAGTGACCCCCAAGCATGGAAACAAATTTTACAAAGTACAAGTGAAACCAGATGTTGACATATGATTTGGAAATAAATATTTAATCTGATTTCCTTCCTGTCAGACATTAAGTCACACTAAACTGCTTAAGATCAGATAGCACTGTAAACATTATGTACAAATAACAAAATGAACACAATAGATTGATTATGTTGCCCTAGTTTTTGGAGGAAGGGTTCTTTGAACGGTGTGATATTTTGTGTTTCTTCCAGAAGCTTTTCTCTACAGTTTTATAGAATTTCATCCCATTCCTCCTGACAGGTGTAAACAATTCAAGTTTATCAGTCAGCTTACTTCCACTCAGCTTTCCACCTTTGTCCTCAAAGGTTGTGATGCAACATCTTAAAACATAGGCATTAAGCCACTTTATAACTAATTTGTCTATAGAGACAAGCTCCCTGTCAATTCCTCTTTATGTGTCAACTTAAAGGTGTAAAATCTAAATTTCCCTGGAAATTCAAATTTTTCTAGCTTTTATCAAGCAGAAATAAATTCAGCATTTTTAAGTTGCCTTAAAAATGCCAGGAAAAAAACTAGTTTGATGTGAATTCAGTCTGTATGAAAAGAGTGGTAATGAGTCCTTTTATGAAAGTAAAAAATATGCAAATATCTGGTTTCAGCTTCTGCCAGATGGTGCCTTGTTAATTCTGGATGCTCCCTGCACAGGTTGAGCTTCCCAGTCCATCACAAACATGACATAAAGCATCATGCTTAGACGGGCAGAGCAAAATGTTGTTTGTAAAACAAAGCTTGGAAAAGGCCATATGTTAGAAGACAAATACAACGTAGTAACTTTAGAATGAATCTATATTCAGGTAGCACACAGGCTTCAATATCACTACTATTGATTTGTTGGCTTCACTGTATTCAAATTGTACCAGGAAAAAAAAAAAAAATCCAAACATTTTTTTTTTCAAAAGCTTATCTCATAGATATCATATTGAAGAAAATTAGATGGAATTTCATTTCATCTACAGGCTGCGGCTGATGAAATTCTCCTTTGGATGCACACATATAGAGAAAATTACATTTTTATTAGATGGATATGTATTTTTGAGAGTCAAAGACACATTGAAAAGCCTCATTTTTAATTCATAAGCAGGAATGGGGTGGGGGAAATCTCTGAACATAACAATGTTGAAAAGATAAAGAGCTCCAGAGGGAAAAATAACTGGGGAAACAAGGACGATCTCAGCACTAGGTGACCTTGCAGGCTTCCTACCGGCAGCATTCGTGCTTGTAGAGTCAATTTTCTTTGTAAACCACAGAGTGAGATTTAATAATTTTAAGAGGCCATTGGATCTTTTTCAAAGATCCATCCATCCATCCATCCATCCATCCATCCATCCATCCATCCATCCATCCATCCATCCATCCATCCATCCATCCATCCTGTAATAAAAAAGTACATTTACTCAATACTTCAGCTCCAAGGGTTAGAGCAACAAGGACTTTAAGAATGTAAAAAAGTTTGCTATGAACATTTATGCAATGAAATGTATGGATGTCACTAGACCAGCTGAAAAAAGCATCTTAATGCAAAAAAGAAATGAGGACTGTAGTATTTGATGTGTGGATTTCTTTTCTTTTTTAAGCAGTTTTTTATGCTTTATTTTTCTTGTGTATTTACTGTATTTACTCATTAATTTTGAATCACTAACTAACTATTTTGGCATCCAGAAAATGAAAACAAGCCAAAAATGTTACTTACTTGATGTCCAACTGAAAAACTCCCTCTCAATGACACTTACATTTTTATGGTGGAATGTGGGTCACGATGAAGGAAAAAAGAATACCAATGAGATAAAAAGCCGATTTCTTTTATCGGAAGTTCACCCCTTCACACCGTGGGATGACATCTCATGCCTGTTTAAAAATGCAGCAGACACTGTCATAGCATGCAGCCAGAGAGATGAAACTCTGGGCCTAAGTGTGTTCATGTTTCATCAGATTAATATAATAAGTTCTCAAACAGCTACCTACTCTAAAGCAACACAAAAATCTATCTATGTTCATCGTACCTTGCAGCACCTCTTCTGTTAATTTATGAGTTTGGCGGCATCCTGAAATCAACAGAAATTAGATTTAAATTATGTTACACCGCATGTAACATTAAGTTTAAAAGGTAATGTTTTCATTACGTTCATAATATAATGAAAAAATAACTGATAATCAGTAGCATGCTAGTTTATATCTTAGGTTCAATACCAATTAACTGATTTGTGCCACAATAAGTGCAGTAGCTATTCTAACACTGGCTCGACCAAAAATGTCAAACTAGAAACAAGGAGCTCGGACAAAATTACCAAAGAATTGTCAAATTAATTAAAATGAGCATTTAATTACTAAAAATTGATCTAGCCATAAGATTGATCTTTTGATTAGTTGTTTGTTTTTTGTAACTTGAACAAAAAATGGTAAAATTTCTGAATTGCTTTCTGCACCCAGTGCATACAAGAAAATCTCTAATCTAGCAGTCACAGCAGTGAGCAGAGCATTTTTTGTTCTGTGTCCTTGAGATAAAAATGTACATCATAGAAATCTTGTGATTGCCAAATGCTTGATTTATAATGTGCAGGGTCAAGTTGTTTTTGTTTTCCAAAATGAAACATTTTTGTTTCTTTAAAAATGTATTGGAAAAGGCCACTTCCCCCATCTTGTTAAAGTTTAGCAATGTTCTCACAAGAAAACATTTATTTAAAAGAAGAAACTAAGTGAATATTTGTATTTACCAATCCCTCACAATGGGCTGAGTGATTAAAATCAGTTCCTACAAATTGGGTTAAACAAATAAGTAGCCATAACATCCACACAATAAGGCCAAATTAGTTAATTGTCACTATTGATTGCTAGTTGGTCAGAAATCTAAACACATTCATCAATTTGGGTTTGTAATGCTTCTTAGAACATTGTGGTTGCAGGTGGGATAATTATAAAGCAAATTAAGCTTTCACAATGAAATGTGAAATGAGTTGTTTCCTCTGAAGATCTGTTTCAGAGGAAACAAAAACAAAAGTCTAAAACCTCTTCATTGAAGGATTTTTTTTAGCTCATTTAAATTTGAAGCTTTTTTTCCATCCTTCATGTGCAACTTAAGAGTTTAATAGAAAAACAAATGCAAATGTGAAAAGAAAGTCACAAAATGAAACAGTGTGATCTGCACATTTATTTTCCTGTGTCAATTAAAACACATATTTTTACAAAGGGTTGAATAACTTTAAATATATCTTCTGGTGTTTATGCTGTAGATAAAAGTTAACAAGGTTGAATAATACAATACGTACAAACCTATTAAGAGCAGACTGAAGAATCACAACAGAGAAAATAAGCATTGAACACATCGCCATCCATCCATCCATCCATCCATCCATCCATCCATCCATCCATCCATCCATCCATCCATCCATCCATCCATCCAACCAACCAACCAACCAACCAACCAACCAACCAACCAACCAACCAACCAACCAACCAACACGTTTGTCCTTGCAGGGTGGATATCTCTCCCTTTACAGGTCGCCAGTAGCTTCACCATAAACCAGACATAACCAGCTGCTTCTAACCATTATTATCCTAGAGCCAAACATCACTAACAGACCACTGGAGAAAGGATTTTGAAAAGCCAATATAATACTGGAAAAAGATAGTTTAGTCAGCTGATGTCTTGAGGAGAAAGAGCATTGGACATCATGGTCAAAATCACCAAAACTGCAGTGATTTTTGGAGGTGGGGACATTATGGTCCCCACCTATGGTGAGAGCCTATCTTTCTGGGTATGGTAAAGGCAGACTCCAAATAATTTAAGAGGAAGAAAGAAAAAAATATGCTGAGACATTGAGGTAAAACAAAGGGGAAAGCGTTTGATGTCAAATACAAGCCAAGTGAGTCTCCATTGGTTTCAAAGTAAGAAAGTAAAGCTGCTAAAGTTGTACAATCAACTGTTCAATTGATTCAGTTGGATGCGAATCCAACTGAAAAATGATGCTAAGATCTGAAGATCAAAGTCCATACCTTCCAGACTGGAAGACATTATTTGTGTAAGAATGGACCAAAATCACACCTGAGCTATAAATGCAACTACATGGGGTGTTTTGTTACCACAACAAAAAGCTTTTCTGAGTGATGAATTCATTTCACTAAGCACATTAAAAATGCATTTTCCCATGTTACTAGATTTTATGACAAATGCCATTAATTTCTCTGATATTATTTCCTTAATTGGTTCTTTTGTTCTGTTTTTATGGGTTTGAATTTATTTTTTTAGCTTCGTATTGGGCTTTTTTTCGTTTTTAGTTTCTAAAGGGTTTTGGTTCAGCTTCCTTTGTTTACTCAGTCTCCTGCCTCGGTTTCCCTTCTTCCCCTTAGCCACAGCTAAACAAAATTTCCCTTGTCTAGTTCATTTGGTTTTCCTGCCAGCTGCCTCAGAGTTTAAGGTCCTGATTTTTCAATATTCAGAACTTTTTCCAGCTTAATTATTGTTATGTTCCTTTGCCTGCATACATGTCCAACCCCATTACCTATTTTACCTCATGCAAGACCTGTAAGTTTCTTTTATTAAACCTTAAAAAAGTGTCTGCACAATGGGTCTGTAAATCAAAACATTTCAAATAGCCTCATTCAAAAATGTCACTTTGTAAAGCATTGCTGTAGTAAGTGTTCATTTTTCCCAGTTTATATGATCATTTTCTTAACTGACACAGTCATATAAATAACAGACCGATGCAAATCTGAACATTTTCCTCTTGCTGATCTGTTTATACATGTCATAAGATACACTTATCTGAATGCAGATATGCTCAGATTCATGTTTACAACCTCACGATGACCATATGCTGCCTGGCAGCTTGATGTGATTAATATTCTCAGTAAGCAATGAAACGTAAGCAAGGATCCCAACAGCCCAGTTTTAACACTGAACAAAAGGAGACGTTGTTACCTTCTCATTAAGCAACATAATGTGAGCAGATCTAAGATTTTTAACTAATTCACTGAGACATTGAGTAAATGGTTTAATGGTCACAATTGTAAGTTAATAATCATGACAGTTACGAGATGAGGGCTTTAGAAAAGCTAATATCATCCAGTTAATGGTCTCACATTATCTGACTGAGACTGCAGAAAGCTTATGTCAGATGACACAAATTACCAAAGACTAAGGTGGGTTAGATTAAAGGCATTCAACCCCAAATTAAAAATACATAACCAATGTTATCTGTAATGATCACAAGCAGCTTAGTTGCAAAAGTTGCTTTCAAGCTGGAAAAAGCTCAACCACAGTTCATATAGTTATTTTTTCCACCCTTACAGGTAAACCAGAATGCATCATAATAAATAATCAAATATTCTCCAGTTCTTGTATTCAGAGCGGCAGCAGGCTGGTATGCCCTCTCTACGCTTCATAATTTGATACATTTATTGTACAACTAGCAGCAGCAAAACTAAAACTAAAGATATTAAATACATAAAATGCAAGGACAAATTAATCGTTATGCAGATGATGTACTACTTTTCTCTACCATTCACAGACTACTCTCCCTCAGGTAATATGATTAATAAGCAGTTTTTAAGAGTTCTACATTATTCTATAAACCCGTTAAAATCTACAGCTCTTCCAATTAATTATTCTTTTCACAATTCCCTTACTGGAGGCAAAGAATTGGCATATTTGGATTTCAATGTCTCTCCTAAATTTACCAACTCAAATTAAATATTTAACAAGACTAAACCATAGGCCACTTTTTAAGGAAGTGGAAGATGATCTTGCTACCCATCTCACTTATGGGAAGGGTTGCCTCAGTAATAATCAAAGTTTTGCCAAAAACGAATTACTTATTCCCATTTATCTCAAGCAAACAGTCAGCTGAGTGGTTTCAGAAACCCTGGACACCTCAGATACGCTTAAGCATTTTTAAAATAATAATACCCCAGTGTTATTATTTCAGATAATAACACTGATTATAGTGTTATATATAAATCTGTAATGCCCCACTTGTGAGAATAAGTCTGTTGGATTCTTGGTGCTCAGACATCAATTACAATTGCTTGGACATGTTAAAAAACACAAACTAAATAAATTAAAAAAGAGACAGAAATCCAAAAGTGCAAAAACGTTTGCAACTACTTTTAATTATTCAGCTAAGAATTAAAAACACAAAGTTTTCCCCTATCTGGACTGACATGTCAGAGTCGTGATGAACCAGTGACAAAAGATGCAAACTGATTAACGTTAAAGCAGGAGAACCAATGATATTTTCAACACATGCAATTTCAACCGCGTCAAAGCAGGACACATTACTCACAAGGTTTATCAGTCAGCTGCTTTGTCAGGGCAATATGCTGGCAGTGGCAGGCTGCCACCTCAAATACAGATAAAAATCCAGGCTCAACGATCTGGTAATCTTACTTATCTCCAGCACCACACCTCAATATCTTTCTTCATTAGTAGCTTCAGACCAGGGTACAGCTGGAAAAAGGGATCTTACTCCAGGCACTTTAATACATGTTCAACTCCACTTGGGCATAAAAAGAAGGCTTTAAAAATCTTTACTCCAGATGCGTTACAACATTTGCAAAATGTCCATTATTGTCCTGAACTACCGTAAAGAAAATGATTCTCTTTTTGAACTTGTGATTCAAAGTAATGTTCCATCAGCAGGCTGTGAGGAGATAATTTAAAGTATTATATTAAGTATTGTGTATTATTAAAGTAATTGAATTTGTTTGGGGCAGGAAAACAACCCAAACATCTAGGATACTGACCCCAAATGAGCAGAATTGCTCACCTCTACACTACACACTCAATGAATGGACATTTAAGCCCTTAAGGGATGCACTGCTTTGTAATGCTGAAGGTCTTCTGAGATCTTAATAATCGTCTTCTATTATCTACTTAGTTATAGTGGCATATTACGGTTACATGACTCTGCACTTTTAAATTTAATGACTGTCTTTTATTATAATGAACATTTCATGTTTTATCCCAGAAAGCTGTTGCTGCTTTGCACATTGTAGGATTAATAGGATTAATAGGGTGTAAGAACCCAAGTACAAACAAGCTTCTGTTGAAGTATGTGCTTCATAATTAAATCATTTGCATAATTATTACCTCTAGTTCTGTTTCCCTGTGATTAATCTAATAATGAAGCAGGAATTTGAAGATTAATTGGGGAAAAAGATTACAGAGTGGAGCTTAAAACTCTCAGTTTGGCTTCATGGATGTGTGTGTGCTAGCAGCATGGTGCCGTGCACTCCTACCGGCCATCTGTACCTGCTGTTTAGTTGCTCTAGTTTCTACAGGTACAACATGGTGATCTGTTTTGTTTTTGCCAAGAGACTGTGGATACCTGCAAAGACCTTCATGATCAAAAACTGTTTCATGAGCATTCCAGTACATCCTGCTTTATGAAAACGACGGGAACGATTCTTTACCAAACAACACATTACACCAGAAGTATTTGCCAGTCTCATGTGCATAACCAACAGCACCTCATTTGTAGTTGACCTACTTGTGGTCTGCAACATCTGATTGCAGTTAGTTGCTTTTTGTGTGACTGAACTGCTAATAATAAACCTTTAACACTTTATTTACCACAATGCCTTGCAAAAATAACATTCCTCCCCTTATGCTGTTTCATACGAGGAGTGAAACTGTCTAATTTTATCATTTTTGCTTGTGTCTTGGGGAAATGGATATATTAGACACAATGTGAACATTTGTTTTAGAAAAAAGAAGATGAGCCAGTGAAACGATGAGCATCTTGAAAGCTGTTGATCTTGTGGGGTTTTCCTCATCTGCATTTGAAACTGCAATGTGCTAAAATGTGGAAAATGTAATGGATGCAAAGCACTCAAAGGTTGAGCTTCACTCTCAACCTTTGAGTCTAATCAATGAGCTCTGCATGACATGTAGTTCAGTTAAAATTAACTACATGCCACAATTGTTCAATACATTTTCTGAAACTTTCTTTTTACAGGCAACCTTTTTCATACACAAGAAGTCATGTGACCACCAAAGACAGTAATGATGTGGTTCTCAGTGAAATGAGTGAGTGAATTTGATTATCATGAAGTCACGTCGTTCTTCTAGGCGAAAACCTTTGGACGGCACTTTTCTCTGCAAAGGTTTCTGACATTTTAGTTTGTTGGGATGAATTTGATGGTAGTGAGGGGTTCAGTTGGATCTAAAGTTTCAAATGTACAGAGTGATTTTTTGAAAAAAAAAAAAAGAAAAAGAAAATAGAACCGAAGGTCAAGATGTCATAAAATATAAGAAGACAAAGAGACAGTCTGAATGTGACAAAAAAGAAAACAACTTACATAAGGGATTATGCAACACAAGTAAGGATGAAGAAAACATGATTGGTCCATTTCTCTGTGCATCCATTTTCTTTATCTGATTAATTCTGTTCAGGGTCACAGCAGTCAATGGGGTGCAGGGCTCAGAGCAGCCCATCTTTCCAGTACTAGTTTGCAGAGTAGAGCAGAACCAGAAGACCACAGAGGTCTATTTTAAGGCTTGTATATGAGCTACAGGAAGCCAGTGTAAGGATTTTAGAACTAGGGTGATTTGCTCTATCCTCCTGGTTTTAGTGAGGATGCAAGCAGCAGCGTTCTGGATCAACTACAAATGTCTGATTGACTTTTTGGCAAACCTGTGAAGACACTGTTGAGATGAAAGGTAAATACATGCATGGGTTTCCCTAAATCTTCCTGGGATATTAGTTATTTAATCCTGGAAATGTCCTTCAGGTGACAAAAGGCTGACTTTGCAACTGTATCTATGTGTCTTTAGGGATTCAGGTTTGAGTCTATCACTACATCCACCCACCAAAGTCTGAGCACTAATTTGTAGTTGTATTAACTGAAGTGATATACTGATTCTAAATCAGTCCTCAAAATAATAAAAAAAAATCTAATTAAAACCTGCCACAGAAGCCAGGACTTTTGGCTTTTTGACAATGTCCTCTGTAAAAGTGTGATGCCAAGCTACAAAGGAAAAACTTGCATTTACATTGCTGCTGAAATACAGGACTGTGTACTTGTTACAGAATCAGGAGAACAGAAGTTATTTCAGACACTGACATTTTTGGCCATTCTTTACAAAATAGCCAATTTTCTGATGGACAGCCTCTGTGACGATCCGAGTGTTAAATCTTGCCACAGAATCTCATTTTGGTTTACATTTGGACTTTGAACTATATTGAACATATTTCAACAGGATTTGTGGGCAGTCTAAAACAGGCGTGTGCAAGCAAAGCAGCCTACAAGCCTGACTCAGTTTCACCAGTTCTATAAGGAGGAATGGGCCAGAACTCCAGGAAACTTCACTGTATGTATGTAAACTTTTGGTCACAGTAACTTATGACATAAATTATTTACACCGGACTTACATTTAGCCATTGCAAAATATAGAAAGTTACATACAAACGCAAGCCACACCTTTTTTTAATAAAATAAAATAAAACGAGAATTTTATTTTAGAGGAAAATGAAAGGAACTTAAAGAAAAATATTTCATTTACCTTCCGTTTAAACAATAGAAGATGAAGGACACAAGCAGCTTCTCCCGTAAAAAAAATGCTGGATACACAGAAAGAATATCAAGAGGTAGAAGAACACATAGAGGACACAGCTTGGCAGAATGTCACAGAGACAGACGACGAACTGAGTTGAATTTGAATTAAAAAAACTAACAATGCAACCACTGAAATAAGACAAAGCTGAAGTCCTGGACTCATACATTATAAATGGATAGTTAGCCCTCATGTCAAACTGTCAGGTATTAGAAAAGCACAGGATCGGTAATGGTGATTTCAAGACTGGAGGCCATTGCACCCTCATTTTTGAACCATTTGATCTCAGCAAAAACAAGCCTACATCTGGATATCTCAAACAAAAATCTAAAAGCAGTTATGCATGCTAAGAGAAATGCAACTTTTAATATAAATACGTATCAAATTTAGCTAGGATTCCAGAAATCATGATTTCAACAAATAAAATGCTCACCAGAGAGTTGAGCAAGAACAAGACGTGATGAAAACAAAGAACAAAGCTTGCAAACAGAAGGCATCTAATTCCTGGGCTGCCTTCTGGCAACTAAATTTTCCTGCCGTTACCTTATTTCTGCTCAGTAACCTTGGAGTTGTACGACGATGCAAATTTAATTTGGCACCTTTGAAGCTCATCTCATTTACAGTAATCACCTCTGCCTGCCTTTGTCAACTGAACAGCAATTTACTATGCATGCACATCGCTACATCTGACATTTATTTTCTTGCTATTCAATTATAATGCACATAACATCTACTGTTGGCACCGCTTAAATCTACAAGCACAGCATAACAACCAGCTTTTATATATGACTGTGCATGAAATTCAAAAATTCTTTATTGATCTCATAGGAAAAATAAATAATCAAATGAGAGATAGAATAAAGTTCAGATTGCTACACTTCAAATAGAAAAAATTGTCTAAAAATACATAACCGACCTGATGTAAAATTTTGCTTAAGAGACCTAATGATTTGTGTTTTAGCAGAATGTCCTTTACAGTGAAAAAGAAAAGAAAGGAGTAAAATTGTAGAAGGTTTTTATATCCTTCATAGAGTTGATATTGGCATTACAGTACATGCTTATTGTGATTCTTCGTGTGTGGGGACTGCAGCAGTGGCAGCAAAAGGAAGATGAGCAGGAAGCTGAGAGGGGGAGGAGGAGCGAAGGAGCTAATTGAGTGAAAAGGTCAATGTGTGTGACTGTGCTTAGAAATAAAGGGTCGCTGACAGGTTAATGAGAGTCTGCCATTCATTTAAGATTCAGTGTCAAAGTCAGAGGGGGTGAAGTCGCAAGGATCTGCATCTAATGAGCACACGATGCGGTATTTGTGCATTGTTTAGCTAATCTGGATACTCTGAAGACTTTTCAAGACGTGTTTTGGTCAGACCTGATTTTTGTAGGAATTAACCTGAGGTGGGTAGTAATTACACAACATTTTTTATGAAAAACCCCCCCCAAAAACACATAATTTCTGAAGTTGTTTCACTACGTTGCACATTTTACTTTTACTTGAGCATTACTATGATGAAGTATTGTTACTCCAGAGTGAATAACTTCACAAAATGAGGAATAAACATATCTTAGCTGAAGGTGCATAAGGCAGAAACGGAAACCTACAGTTTACATTAAAGTGAGACATCTGGTTTATACACCTGATTTATTTATTTAATCAGATGTTCTGATCGCTCAGTAACAGAACATTTTTTCTGCTTCTGCCTGAGTAAATCATACGTTGACGTCGTGTTTTGAGTTGAGTAATATTTTTGGGTACTTAATCCACCTCTGGTAGGCTCCCAGTAGCCCTAGACTATACAATTTGAATCTGCAGTGATTGTCACTTTCAGAGACACTCTGCACCACTTGCAGCTTCTCCAGGTGCTATTCTAAAGTGACAAATAAATGTTACGCAAATGTAATTTTACATGTTTGGAAAGAAGCTCTGATATGTACATAAGTACAGATGATCCAGGCAGCATTTCTTTATTGCTTTGTCCACTCCCTAGATGTTTTGAATGTCAAACAAGAGAATATCCTGGTATTCTCTTGTTACGGAAGATAGATTATTACCATCTTGTGAATGTTATGTAGTCACCTTTTGTAAAGGATGGTTTAATTAACCAGTTGCCTTTTGTAGGGTTGAAATAACAGTTACATGAAAAGTCACACCATCAATATGTCTGCACATTAATTAGACCCTGAGGGCCGATTTGACTCTGAAGAACCCAGGAAATTAAAACATTCATTACACGCATTATTCCAGTGTCACATTTTTAGAGATTAATTATTTCATGAACGTTGTCCACTTAACTATTTTTTCTGTTTTATTTTGAAGGGTTGTTCTTGTTCTGCTTCTTGTTGTTGCTCGGCCATTTGTAATTGTCACAGCGTGCTAAACTGGGCAATTAATCGTGTCATTCCCGCTGTAAGGTTCTGCTGTCTGCCTCATTGCTGTTCCTTCTGTGTCCATGCTATGTCCTCCAATACAAGCTTTGTTAACTTTCATTGTGTTTGTTTAAGGTTACATTTCAATTGATTTTTACCTTGATCCAAGATCCTCAGGACCACCTTTTCAGCCGGAAAATAAATGCTTTTTTATTAAGAAATGCCACATTATATACTATATAATATTATATAGGGGTTTTTGTGGAAATCTTGTAGGGAAAGGAAATGTCCAACAGGTCTCTTTTCTTTCCTCCTCTGGTTCCTCTTGAAATTGAGTTCTTGGTATTTTGGGTTGGAACCTGCACTACATATCTCCTGTTCCATAAACGCCATGTTTCAGCACTTGTCTGTGGTAGCATTGCTTTTCATCTTCAGAATCACAGCTGCTTGCCCTCGCCTTAGCCAGCTTCAATTCTGGGAAAAAAAAACCTCATTCAGGTCACGCCTGCCTTACTCATACATTCACAAGCCCGGCCTGTAAAACCCAGGAGATCAAAGTCCCACTGAGCCTCTGGAAAAGCACACCAATCTCAAACCTGCCTGCTTTCAGATAAACCCCCTAAAACTATCCCCCAGTGTCCTAAACTGGCTTTTTGGTTTCAAACCTAAATAACAAAAAGGAACGAAAACCTAGATCGGCGATAAAATGGAAAGTTTCTTAACCTATGTGAGAAAAAGGCAGGGAAACATTCCACACCTAAAGTGCAAACATTTATGAGGTTTAATGATTGAAGATACGAATTTCATCACCTGACAAAAACATTGTTTCCCTGGGGAACTGTACAAGATTTGTCCATTTAATTTAGATACTTGGGTATTATAATTTTAAAGAAAATCAGCCAGATCACCATCAAATGCAACAAAGTGTTTAATATTCACATTCCAACTCAATTTCCTGACAAATCTTTAAGGTGTTTGCTTCTTTTTTCATTTTCCTTGTGCCACTGTGACATATAACTTTCTGTCCTCTTAACTTCTGAATCATACATTAGTGAATGGATTTCAAAGAGGCAAACTTCTCATAAAAGTGCTGCTATCAACAGTTTTACAACTACTGAGATAAGCAGCAAGTTCTCTGAATTACTCCAAGCTTTTGAAATCCTCCCTGTAGGATTAGGAGACTCATAGGCAAAACTGAAAATCAGAGATTTCGCACACAAACTGCAAGTAAATAGTAATAAAGAAAGATAATTACTTCCTTCATTAGTTATTTGCATTTAGTGAAAGGGCTGTTGGTTGCTCGGGATGCTTAGCATTTAAATGCATGGCTTGTTTAAGGAATATTAAAATGATCTTACTGGAGATTAGTTTGAAAGCAATTAAAATGCACGAGGAGAGATTTGAATAATTTTATTGCTTATTTAACTGCAGATACATTTTTATATATACTTTCTGATTACCATACACAGTTAGCTTCCTCTCTTATCTCCATTACTGTATAATTTCAGAAATTATCAAAACATTACAGATAAAAAAAAAACAACTATATTTTGCATCTCTTTCCTCATGTTTTCTGTTGGAAAAAGAGTTTTTGGGCAATCATGAAGTTCTAACTTTCAGGAATATCTTGGACAAAGTGGTCAAAAGTTTTCATATAATTTGATATAAAGTTATTCACAGAGAAACAGGATCATAACTTTTCTGCACCTTTGAAAGCAGAACAAACATCCATTTGCTTCTGTTAAACTGATTGAGTTCAAGATGAATAAAATAAACAATCTAAAATATTATTTATTATAGTTACAATATTAATTTCTTTCTTTTTATTTCTACACTTTGGCAGATTTTTCTTAGTTTTAATGACTGAAGCTTCAATCCCCTGATGAAACAGTCGGTTTGAACTTCACCATCATGTATTGATCAGATATCGAAAGCAAGATATCTGATCAATCATGTATTGATCAGATATCTTGCACATACAATCTACTTGTATGTGCAAGATAGCTGCTTGCACATACAAGCAGCTATAATATCAGAATTTGCTACTAATGTTTCAGATGTCTATGTAGAAGAAACCTACATAGACATCTGCTTTTCTCTTACTGCAGATAGCTTGCTGCAAAAAGGGCGGAAATATTACCTCATTCCACTGTGTTCATGAACCAAACCTCCTCAATGTTTTTTCAATCAATGAATCAATCAAGATAATTTGCATAGCACATTTCAGCACCAAGGTGGTTAAAAGTTAAAAGTGCTGTACATAATAAAAAGAGAAAATTACAAAGCTATAAAGAAACAAAATACAGTCAACAACTTTTCAGTAATAGCAAAACCGGTATGTGACTCGCGCTGTGAAAAGTAGGGATGACCTAGGCAACATGGGATTGCATGGATAGTCTTAACCTTTTAACAGTCTGCCAAAGCTCCTGACTCTTTAATATCCAAGTCGTTCTTTTAGACCTTCTTGACTCTAAGTGAGCCGAATGCCAGTGAGAACACATTAAAAACCCACAAAGATCCCAAAGTCTTTACTCTGCCTCCAAACTCACTGCATGTGAATGAATGTCAGCGGGAAGTGTGAGTATAAGCATGATCTGCTGAGACTGCACCTTTTGACCTGCATCCAGGAACCAAAGGATCCTCTGGACAAGTTAATCAATGTCCACTTTCAGGTTTGCTACTAATCACCAAGTGTAGTCATGGATAAAGCAATTTTATTTCGTTTTTTTCTATAGTGTTATGTTCTTTGTGGATCCTGGAGGTAAACTGTAGTGCTCGCCTCAGTGATGCATTGCTCCCGTCTAAACTTTACTCTCTCTGCATGCGTGTGTGTGTGTGTGCGCACATACGCACACATACTGCAGCGTAGGGTACTAGTTTTTATTCAACTGACAGTTATTAGTGAGGGAGTTAAGTTATGGGATGTAACATTTATGTCCATTATTTTTTGTGCTGAACTGGACAGATGTGTTTGGATAGAAGGTAGATGAATTCTGCTAACTAAAAAAGCAGGAGAAGATCTTTAGTTTTGTCACTGTATTAAAATTAGCACTCAAGTAAGTCTCGGCAATTGATATATTCACTGCTTTTTAGCTTGGACAGTCAATCCAGTCATCTAAAAACACAAATAAGATGAGAAAACGTCCTTAATTTAGTTCTGGGAAGTGTCTTTACCAAGAATACTCCACTAAACACTCCCCTTTCAATTAGTTGTTTCTTCTTGTTGCCATTGTTCCTCTCCCAACAACTATATATGTAGAGTCTAGAGTGACGTTTGTTAAAATAATTGGATACATATTTTGCAAACTCTGCATTTATCTGATTCAAAAGTCTTGGTTCCAAGTATGCCTAATGTCCATTACATCTCGGCTTTTGATATCTACTTTGTTTTGACCTTTAACAGAAATAAATGCTGTTTGTATAAAGTGACCTCAATGTGTTCTTCAATGAGTTGGACATGAACAGGACGTTTGGATAAGCAAAATAAATATGTCAAGACAACAAATTTGAAATGGAGGAAGAGAGTAAAAGAACAGAAGCATAGAAAGAGATGAGCCATGACAGCTTTACAACACGAAGCAGGGCTGCAGGGTCTTGTCCTTGAAATGCACTTTATCTTATTTCCTAGCAGGTCTGAGTCTGTGCATGATGGGTTCAAATGTCAGGGCAACAGAGTTGGGACTGAAGAGGGCACAGGTTCATTTCACTGAAGGAATTAAACCTTGATAGTTTAATAAAATATGGCATAACATTGGTTGCTAAAATTTCCAAATACTCTTTTACTTCATATTAGGTATACGGATTAATGGTTGGAATAAAAATATACATATCTGTAAATCAGTTACCTTTATCACTGAAGTTCCTAATTCCTCATTTGCAGACCTCCTCTATTTATCATGTCTAAGTGCCATTTCCAATCAGAACAAACTTCTAGACTGAATAAAATTATCTCTTAATTTCCTAACTCTGAAAGGAGTATGAATAATTTTGGGCTTGATTGTAAATGTGCAAAAAAAATATAAATAAATAAAAAATGTTATTAAGCTTGAACTTTCAAATTGTAAGTAAGTATAATTGTAAGTCTGGTATCCAATCCAAAAGCGATTCCGTCCATGTTGTGATGCAGATATTGGATAAATTCTGTTTACAAAGTGTATTGTAGTATTTTAGGCATTTCTAATCTACATAAAAAAATGTGCATCCTTTATCTCTGAGCATGCCGAAGTTGTCTTAGTCCAGTTGAAAAGTGCACACTCAGTTAGTTAGCAAACAGTGACATCAGTTTGAGGCAGATGAGGGTTGGTCAGCATGCAGCTTCACAACCTACATTATAAACAGACCGTCAGTGAGTCATACAACTGTGTAATTATTCAATCTGTTTGACACTTCATCAATTTTGTACTGAATGATGATGAAGCATAAAGAATCTGATGCCAGTCTGTTGCAGGTAATTCTTTCCAGACATGCTTGTATTGGTTTGATTGTTAAGACACTACAATGAAACAAGGCTTCTGTTTCTGCATTTTAAAACCCACATTAGTTGTTATAGGTGAGAGTGATTTTTATCACTAACCTTTATGTGACCCGCTGGGCAATAGGAACGCCTTACCAGATTAAACATTTCTCTATGGGCTCATCCAAGAGGAGAGAACGCTGGAAGCCAATGACTTGATGCGATCTATTTGGTTTCCCTAGATGGAAAATGTTTAAGCTGACTCAAGTAGTAAACTGAGCTTAATGGACGGTTGGATAACTAGGAAAAATTGGAATGTATATTTGGCTGAATTGAATGGCTATTTTTGGTAAAGTGTCTTGAGATGGTGTGTTGTGAAGCGGAATTATATCAATAAACTGAATTAAACTGAATTATTGGTACATTTTAGTCACAACAACAACATCATAAATCAGTTTTTAATTGTCTTTCAGTATAAATGTGGGTGTTCATGGTTGTCTGTTCTGTATGTCTGCTTTGGCCCTAATATCTGTATGAACTGCATATTCCAAGGCCCAGTTACTTCAGTGTAAAGTCAAAGTGTTAATAACTATCAAACCATTGTTTTAATTTACTTATTTCTAAAGTTATTCTCTTTGCTTTCTGTAATTTCTGTGTCCCTTATTAAGTTGTGTGTGGAAAAATGTGTGCACATATTTTGTGCATTAATTGGAGAAAGCACACCACAACGATGTCTTATTCATCTATACGCAGGGGTCATTGGATTTAAATGGGGATATATGGAAGGCGGTTTTTGTTGTGTTTTGCATAAAAGTTATTGCATTTGTGCAATTTGAAGTGTGAGTTCAGTTTTCAGGAGGAGTACTTTTATATAAAAACTGTTGGAGGTCATGTCCTTTTCATGCTAAATTGCCATTTATGCTCCAAAAGCAGCAACGGGACTTTCTTGGTTTTCTTATGTTTTTGAGATCCTACAATAAAAATACATCAGAAATAGCTGTGAAATGATGCAAACCAAAAGCTATTTTGAAACATTGTTTTGGGAGAAAATTTAAAAATATCGCAAAGGCTTCTCAAAAAAAAAAAAAATTTAAATACACTGAGTGGTACTCATTGAATAACTGTTTCCATCTGGTGTAAAAAGGAAACCACAAGTGAAATGTGGTAAAGTTATCCACATTAGCTGTTTTATTGCTAATAATTAATTAAATGACGAGCTATTTATAGCTAATGCAAACTCAAAAATTCTGCAGCATCAGAAATTGCTCAGTTTCCAGCAGTTGAGCAAATCCCTGCTCAACTTAAGAAAATCAAGTTTGATGATTCTGTAACTGTGTAAATTGAAACACCAGAGGTATTTAGGACAAGTAGGGATTTGTTTAAAATGAGATGTTTTCTTTCATCAAATATTCTGATTTTTTTTTTCTTGATGACTTGGTGTCATACAATGTAACCTTGGAACCAGATTGTCAACATGCCTATACAGACAGACAGGCCCACACAACCTCACACATAAACTTGTCACGAGAAGGAAGTGAAATGCTGCTGCATGACTGTTTAAGCCCAGGAGAGGCTGTGTTAACATTATTTCACATCTGTGTCATACAGAAAACAGCAGTTCAGGATTTCTAAAATAGGCTAACTTAACTACAAAAGCAAAACAGTGAAATTAAACTCAGCTTAATTTCAGGTTTGTCACTAAGGAGGTTCAATAATCACAAATTTTACTGACAGTGGTGGGAAGTTGAAGAAACTTCAAGAAACTGAACGAATGACTCATAAATGACTGCCTCTATCCTAGTAGTCTAATGATCCAGCCACCCTTTGGTGAATTTGACTGAGATGATGTAGATGTAAATATGTGTGATGTGGTGGTTCTGTGTCTGATGGCTCCAGATGGCTGTAATGAAACATTCTGACAATGACAATAGCTGAGTCATTCAGCATTTGGTACTAGAAGAGTGCTTGGATTCAGCAAGAACTGCAGCATGGCGTGTTTGAAAGAAGCGATGAGATGAGCTGACTCTGTAGTAGCAAGTCTGAGGTCAGTGTTAAACTGTGTGGGTTCAACACTGCTATAGATCAGCAATCAATGACGTGTGAAGAGAACAACAAATTGCTACTCGAGCTCAATATAACTGCAGAAGAAGCTAACTTTGTTGTGCTCTTTGACTTTAATCTAACCATCTTCATCTTTATATAAGACTTACTGTGTTTTTTTTTGTTGTTTTTTTCCCCTCGTCTTCAGATGTTAATAGATGGTCATTGCAACTGTTCCCAAAGCCTGCCTGTGGTTATGCAGCATGCGGCATGAAGCACTATCACTTTTATGCATTTCTGATGTTATGTAAGCTTCACAAATGGACAGTTAATGCAAAGTAATACAGCAGGCAGGAGGCCTTATTGGCATTTATGACTGCTTTGTTCACATTTTCCTCCTTAAAGATAATTGTAGTGATACTCCAGCAGCATTTCATTGCCCTTTAAAGACTCATTTTGTTTTCTTTGTAACATTTACATGGAAAGCAAGCTTCTCTACAATTGCGAACCATCACAGTCAAAGTGGATTATTATTGGCCCTACTTCGAAAGACATTTTCAAATCAAATTATGAGCCACAAAATTGCCTAAAAATACTTTTATGATGATGCGCTTATTCTCTGGGGTGTTCCCACAAAGCCACTTTCTAGTTGTAGCTGCAGAGGAACGACTCTTTTACCAGTCAGCAGCCCGTGAACACAGGAAAGTACTGCCGAGTGCACTTTCAGTCACAGAAAAACTGTCACTTAGGCTTGCCCCTCTGATCTCGAGTGGTTTGTTGCACAGAGTCAGCAAGGGTTGGTTTTAATACAGGGTAATTACTTGGTCATTTGGGGGAAAGCCAGAAGCTAAAAGCTCAGTCAGAGGGCCTTTGCTACTCTGACAGGTGTAGCTGTTACATTCACTCAACAGAATTATAAAACCTCTTATTTTAATGTTTCATCTCTGTCTGAAAACAGTGGCAACAAATGTCACAATATGAACATTTAGAGGACATAAACATCCCCTTATTACAAGGAGGTGTGCTACAAAATGACCTGAAATATGAGGTTTTTTTAAAGATCCAGGACAGTGAAAAGAGACAAGCACAACACCATTAGTGTATGTGGGTCATTAATATGATGCCATGTAAAGCTATACTGCAGGAAGATTTTCTACACTTGTTTTCAGGGTGTTTAAGTTTAACTGAATGGAGTTCTTGACTGTCAAAAAAGGGATTTCATCCATATTATCACCACAAGCCTGCAAGTTATTGTTCATGTCTTCATATTCCTGGATTTTTTTCTTTTTTTTTTTTTTTTTTTTTTTTTTAAAAATTCTTATTTTATTATTTTTTAATTTTTTTATATTGTTGTAAAAGAATCATTTTCTGCAGAAACAAAAAAAAATATTTTTGTTTTTTGATAGTAATAA
>CAEGAD010097020.1:0-14517 GCA_903067055.1 Poeciliopsis paucimaculata | reverse complement strand
TGTACTGTACTGTTCTAGGGAAAACTAGAACACTTACTTTTACTCTGTTATTTATATGGATTTCATTCTATGCAAAGTGACTTAAAATGATAAGATGATGAACTCTGTCATTGTTGGCTGCTGCCTGAACTGTGTGGGTGTGGCAAAAAGGCGAATATCAGTCCCTCGCCACATTCATACGATTGTCTTTAAATCACACATGGATTATCCGACTGGTGCCAAACTAGATATGTATGACCTTTGCTCACCTCTAAAGAGCCCAACAGTATTGAAATGTAATTTGACTCCACTGCGCCCCCTAGGTTAATCCATCAGTTATATCTCCTTGCTACATCCACCGATCTGCACCAGATTATTTGTGCGTCGTCAGGGAGCGCCGCCGAACGCATCGATGCGTACCGCCTGTTGGACAGGCGCGGAAACTGTGCGACAGATTCTGCGGTGGCTGGCGGGCGGCGGTTGCCCAAACCCCCGCGGTGGCCAATAAGCCGGAGCGGCGCTTGGCTGCGAGGGCCGCTCGAGGCTGCTTGCAGCTTTAATTATTTATTTATTTTTTTACCTTGCCTCACAGCAGGAGGGCTTCCGGTTCAAACCTCATGTGACGCCTTTCTATCAGGGGTCTACTTGTTCTACCTGTGTCTGTGTTCTCCAAAGCCTGAGGGGCCAACAAGAAAGGTTAATTGGTGGTTCGGTTGTTGGCTGAAGGTGTATGTGAGTGTGTGGGGGTTTAAAACACAGCAACAAGCACCGCTTAATTAACCTCAAGACCCCTGGGTAAAGATTAGCTGTCAATTTTAGTTTCATTTCCCCGAGGCCAAAAAAGAGCGGGAACCAAGTAGTCGATCTTAATGTGATTGGCAGAAGGTGCATTGTTTCCGTTTTGATAACTAATTTCTGGTTAGTGGGTGAAAATTTTAACATTTTTTGTGCACTTCATTGAAAAACATTACTGAATGCCTGTTTAAGATTGTATCCACTGCAAAATATTTTAGTTTCTTGAAGAAAATGCACTTTTAACATTTTCACTTCAAGAGCTTGATTTTTCAACTTTATGAAAAAGTCCGAACTGTCTTGAAACCAGAAAAGCCAAATATACGCACTCATCTTTCAGTAGATTCAGAGATCTAAAAGCCTGGTGGTTGTGCTCCATATTTTTTTTCCAAGGCTTGAGACCAGGTATGAATTCGGTAGCGATGCGCCTCTTCATAGTCATGGTCTCACTATCGTGACCTCGCTTTATCTATTATTAAATCACATCCTGCTATCATTTTTAGAACGTTCCAGCAAGGGACTTTCACACGCAATGTAATGAAGGTAATAAAATATTGACTAAGTATTCAGAGAGAAATAAAGAACTAGGACTTTTAATGAAAAGTTTGAACAGTGCATATGATGCGGAAATGAAGATAGCAAAACATTATTAGTACAATCTCTCAAAAGTTATGCATTTTCTTCTATTTTGATGAAGTTAAACACTTTTTTGTCTTGTTTTAGGAGGTACCATTTTCTGCCCCTGAAAGGTTCTACAGCAGTCAGATAAAAGTTGGCAAAAACAATAAACAAGGCACCAAAATTTCACCGTAATCCACTGAAATCCAACTCATTCAGTGACATTTAACCCAAGGAGCGCTGAATCCAATGTTTTCATTATTTTAACATTTTATTCTTTAAACTTAAACAATAAACTTGAACCACATCTATCTCCATACAATAATGCAACTCCCATACAAAATAACTAAATAGATGGGAAAAGCGCCATCGGATGTAAACGGTAAGCTTCCTCTCTTTGTCACATGTAGATGTAAATGCACATCGGTCTGTGCGGAGAACAATGCATTTCAAAATGCCCTGAAAAAGAAAACAGGACGGGATCAGCAGGTCAACTCCAAACAGGTCAAAGTTGAGGATTCTTGAGGTGAACAAGCTCTAGAAAATCACACATGAATACCTGCGCAAAAGTGGAACAATGGCAACTTTGGCTCTGATGGAAGGAGGGTGTGTTCAGAGGTCATATTGATCTGCTGGCACACGATGACGGGTGGTCTATTATTCTTCAGATTGCCCAGAGCGATCACCCTGGAGCTCCATGCTCACTCCAGAGGGAAACTCGAAGGAGCCGTACATTACATTGTCTGTGCAGCTGGAGCGGGCTGACAGGTCGAGAATGTCACAGTAATGCCTCATCCGAGCCCTGCCAGCCGTGTGGAACGGCCTCGGATACATAAGGTTCTCCTCACCGTGGCTGGACAGGCAGAAATTAAACTGTAATTTGCTGTGATTTTTATGTGAGAGGAGCTGTCCACTGCACGCTCGTTGGTATGACGGCACTGTCTAGATATCAATGCCTCTTTGTGGATGAAAATACTTCCATTCAGTAAATGTGAAACTTATTTGTGATGCACAAAAGTGCCTAGAAAATGTAGCAGTTCGTGGTTCAAAACACGATTCCTCCAGATGGAATAGGCTTCTACGTTCCTCACTCTCCACAACGGGCAACCCGTCTCTCCAAGTCCCCGCTGAAAACTCAGCTGTTCAAAGGATTGGTTCCACTTGGATTGATCAGCACCTCCCATCATTTTACTCAATTCTTTTCTTTTCTCTTAGAAATACTTCTACTATTGCCATGTATTCATACAAATATATAGGTGTACATATTTATGGGAGGCCACAGGGCGGTCCTATCGGCATCTGCATCTGTTCTCTGTTCCAGGCAAATTGAGATGTGTAAAGGAAAGGTTCGCAGCCTCATGCCACTGCATGGATTTACACGTCTTGCGACACATTGAGACAATTCTTGTGAACAAAATAAAATCCCAGTTTTAAGCAGCAGTTTTTAATTAATTCTTTTGTCAATGTAACTGTTAAAGAGAATCACAACCTACCCTTAGAGAACAACATGACCTCAGGGAAGCTTGGAGATTTTAAATGGCGTGATGAAATCAGAGGCCTTTGGTGTATTGGTGACAATAACACGTGTCTCCACCAGCCGGGCCATATGCCACCAAACAAGCATGTTACCAAGGACGCCTGCAATCACTCCTGACGCTATGAGTAAATGCAGCCCATGTTGCAAACCCCAGTGGCATATGGTGTCCGCACTGTGTTTCTCCTTGAATCTCTGCCCATTCCCTCCGTTGCTTCTGTCTGGTCAGCGTCACCGTGCGTCTGCTGCCCTTCTGCTCCTTTTGAATACCAGCCAGTTAACTTTAAACGCCAACAGCTAATGCACTGCAGCTCAATTCAGTCTGGAATTTGCTTAGAAAAGCGTGCTTCCCTCTGTAAGCTGTTAAATCCGACTGGGGAGAACAGATGTTATTTATTGATTATTGAAAATTTGCTTCTTTTTTTTTTTCTGGTGCAGTATTTGAAATTTTAACATATTTTTTTAAAGCTGTTGCCAAGACTTAAAATGGGGTTTGAGACGAGCGGGGCCTTCCATACTGTCGAGTAAAAACAGTCACGTATGAATAAATGTATATCCGTCACCTGTGGATTCCTAGTGCAGTTCCGCCCTCTTCCCCCTTCAAGCACTGATTTGGTCTCCACCGATACTTCAATTAGATCCACCTCATTAGCTGCTAAACGGCTTCACTATGTTTCCCAGCTTGGAGCATGCTTCATCTGCAGAGAGCCTTTTAGTAGATTTAAGTGTTGGTTTACATATAAACAGCTGCCTGCTGCTAATTATGTAAATGAGAGTGGTAAGACTTTGGCATGTTTTTTTTTGTTTTTGTTTTTTTTAAATAGTGCTTATGTAAAACAAAAAAACGCATTTTAACCATTTTGTATACCTCTGTGATCAATTGCTAAAGGTTTATTTGGTCAGTATGTAGTGCTGAGATTCATGATAGCCAGCACATACAACAATTTGAAATTAATTTCATAGAACAGGGACTAGATTGTTTATTTTAGACTTGTGTAAGTATTTCCGTTTGCAAGGAGCTGGTGTGTCTAACAAACGTCAATGGTGGTATGAGAAGTGTGGTAATTGTTAATACAATAGTGAGGAAAGATTACCAGATGCACAACGGACAGCATTATCAGCACTCAGTGTTTGCATTAACTTTGGATGTGCGACGGGCACCATTATTGGGATTTGACAGCAATTTATGGGATAAACAAGAGTAGACTTGGTACTTTAAGGCTTCACACAGGGGCGTGCAGGGCACTTCTTCAGCCCAGCCAGTTCAGCACTGGCTGCTTAATTAATTGGGAAAAATTACAATTATTTTGGTCAATATTGAAATGGAAGCCGTTTAGGCAATTACCCATTGATTTTAGACAAACAGAAAGTTAAACTTCCCCAAGCTTTTCATTAAACTTTCCCATTACATTTAATTTAAGTATTTAAATGGAATTCATATGTTTTATATATTTAAATAAGTAGACGCTAATAAATTAAACAATTTATTAATCTTTTACATGCTCAGAATTAAAAAACAGAATTTTTAAAAAGCATACAGTATAAAATATACTGTTTAGTACACAAAGTCCTGGAATGAAGTTTGTCAATCCTTTCCTGTCATTCTTTTCATCACAGCATATTTTTTATTCCTCTTTTCTGTCTTGTTCTTCTAGTCTTTCTTGATGGTCTAATCTTCTATTGATGTTCCTCTTTTTAATATTAGACCAAACTGTGTTTTTTATTGTGATGGGTAGGAATATTACTCACAACTCACATTTAACTGCCCTGAGCTAAGGAAAAGACTCTATTTATTGTTAGACCAATATATTTAAATTCCAGTCACTTTTAACCACAACGGAGCATTCTAGTGCTTATTGGTTTTGAAGCATCCTATCTCTCTTTGTTCCTCTGTTTCATTTCTTTTTTGTTTCCTCATCTTCTTCATTCCTTCCCTCGCCTCCTATTTACAAACTTTTCCTGTATTATAAAGTCCGAGCTGTGCAGAAATATCTGCCATAAAGTTATGACTTTTTCTTCATATATTTTTTAGAATGAGGACTGGGGATTCTGAAGGGCTGAGTTGGAATAAGTCTCAACGTTTGACATGAAAATGGTGTGGGACCCTGATATTTATGTTTCCCAACTGGCCTTTTTTTTTTTTTTTGTCATAATGACAGTTCAGTTTGAGAGGAAACTGCAGAAAGAAGGATCCAGCCTCTAAAATGAGGCAGAAAAATAAAGATGCTGCTCACAGTGACAAACTTACAATTATCAAGAACTCTTAAGAATGATCCTCTCAGTAATTTTGGCCAATTTGTGTTTTCCATTTGCAGCATTTGTCTCTCAGGCTTTCATCAACCTTCATTTCACCCGCAGGAATTACGCTCCTTATGTGCTGAAGAATTTTTAATCTGTTATATTTTCCTCAGGGTTAATTTTTTTTTTTTTTTTTTGCCTTATTTGTTCATGTTTTTGTTTTGTTTTTTTTCTTTTAAAGAAAAATTTAGTTTTTAAAATAAATTTGTTGGCTAAAAGATTTGCACTAGACAGCCAACTTAGAAATTGGTAGTTTTAACTTCCCCAAAGCAGAAGTTTTATGTGATGTTTTATTTTCAAATTAGTTCGCCAGTGGAACGAGTTGGCTTTGTGTGGCTGGAAAAGAAAAAAAAAGAAAAAAAAAGTCATGTCTGAGCTATAAGCGATAGCGCAGCATAGATTATTATAACATTTGAAGATAAATGTATGGAAGTGGATTGAGGAGATCAATCTATTCAATCTGAATCTGAAATAGAAAGATTCTACTGTTGTAGTGCTGTACCATTTGTTTCCATAAATGTTATCTAGTCATGTTGCTTAATGCATTATGTTAAAGACACTTTCTAAATCATGTTACATGCATTTTCTGCTCCCGATTGATTTGGGAGCATATAGATGGTCACTTGGCTGGTTTTACACAAAATCTGTCTTTTTTTTTTGGTGAGATGTTCAGTGTTCTCAAAAGTTTGTCATAGTCACCAGTCCTCAGAGTCGAGCCCTTTTTGTGGTGGAACAGGAGAACGTCCCCTGGATGTTGGCTACCAACATATGTGATTGCAGTTGTGATACCATCATATCAATATGGACCAGAATCTTTGACACTATGTTGAATACTTGCCATCTAGGCATAGTTTGATTAAGGAGTTGGACATAAGGCAAGTGCTTACATACCCAGTGAGTGCCTACATCGAACCATATACCTGGGAAAGAAAATGCAACGCTGTGTTGAAAATGATAAATATACCAACACAAGCAGGCATATGGCAATGAGTACTCAGTGACCACCCAGCAGGCTGTCCCTGAGCAGCCACAGCTCTGCACGTTTTCTGCAGTCTATCAGCCAGCTGGAGTGAGACGACCTCCATGCCAGCTGTAATTTACCACCGGAAGATGGGAGGGGGTGAGTGTGTACATATGAGTGTGAATGTTTGTTTGTGAGGGATTGATGGAACTTGCAAGGACGAGATTACCAAGTCAGTAATGAGCGACTGAGATAGGATGCAAAAGAGGAAAGGCAAGCGGATGTGGCTGTTGGCGTTGATGTGGCAGAGAGATGCCCTACAGGTGGAGGAAGAGGTATTTGTTTGTTGCTCTGTTTTTATAGTTAAGCTACCCGCACTGTTTCGCACAGAGCCACAAGCTAATCGCCCCCAATTCCATCACACACAAACTCATGCACATCCTAGCCCTGTCAGGGAACCCAAATCTCCAGCTGCTAATCTGATAATCCTGTGCAGATGGACGTCCTGCAGCAGGAATGGAATCCTGTGTGACGGAGATGGAGTATCTTCTGCAGTAAGAGGGAGGCTGATTCTGTAACATGCGTAGATGTTCCTAACCCAGCTTGTGAGACTCGTGTTTCTGTCAGTTGACTGCATTGTCAGAACGTCCTATGAAATAATATATGCAGGGACTCACAATTGCAAAGTTTTGACAGTGTAAAAGCTCGATGTCAATAATTAACCCTGGAAAAAACAAATTAAAGATAAGCATTGCAAAATTAATGAAGGTTTATCTGATGTTTTTGTACATTATTCACTTTTTACCCAGTGTGTTCACCTTTAATTGTCAGAAAGGTTAGGATAAATTTGCAAGTTGTCGAAACTATAGATAAACTCTAAGAAAATAATTTGAAAGTCAAAAGGAAATGGTCTAATTTTCAGGGATGTGATGAAACATCAACCCTATAACTTATTTAATGTCGTATCGTTTTCTCATAATTTCCAAATGTCTTTTAAATGCAGCAAGATGTATTGATTTTTATCCCGCTGTTAAGACCGTTCCATAAATACTCATCAATAGCACTTTGTGAGAAATATCAGAGCATTTTCATATCACAATTCTAGAATCTTTATCTTGTTGCCAAAGGAAAACCCAGTAATGTCAATTAAACATCCCAATGAAGTCATGATCGTTGAAAAATTTCTATCAGGATTAAAAAGGATGGTTGGCTCAATATTACTTAGACATATTTGTATTAACCCAGACTGAGTCAACAGCATACAAAATTATTCTTTAGTCTTAAACGTTTTCAAACATATCAAAATATCTCTTAATATTCCGTAAGTAGTGCTGATTTAACTTGCTGTGTTTTCATTGCAGGATCACCACAGTTTCTCTTTTGACAATCTTTCCAAACATATCGGATTGTAATAGGGATAGTTTAGCTTTTCTTTGAAGCGCTTGACGGAGAGGTCAAAGGTAGCTGAAATCGTAACAGTAGATGCCTCATTGAACACCTGCATGGATGAAGCAGTTTTTTTAAATGCCCTACAGTGCCACTGATTAGTCAGAATGCTGAGCAGACGCATAGAAATTTCTGCTTTCATAAACGAGTCTAATGCAAGAAATGTTGTTCATCAAAATTCTATTTTTAAAACCTTTACAAAGGTGCCAAGTTTGCATTAGGTGCTGGAGCAAAATCTTGAAGGGGAGAGAAGTTGCAAGCATTTGCCTTTCTTGCAGGTAGATCATTACGAGGTTATGAGCAGAGCTATAAAATACAAAAGAAAGTCATAAAAAGTTATAATAGGCAAACTAATAAAGGTGCATTTAAACCTAAACTATCCATCTGCTGATGAAACGTTTAAGATCATTTAAAATACTTTTTATGTGTTTTGTCAGCCGTTCACACTGTCATGAACCCCAGTGGTAAAAGTAAAAGGCTTTTTGTCTTTTAAGTGCAGTAATGATGCATAGTGTGAGGCCTTTCTTGCAAAGAAAGCTCAGCGATACTGTCAATTCCCAGACAGTCACTTTAAATGTTGTAAAAGACCCTGATAGTACTGGGACAAAAATGTCAAGAGTTACAGCCTGTAATATTTCATCTGCACGAAGACATAGTGGCGGAGGATCCTATTGGATGTCCATGAAGACATGAGCAAATTCTCCAATGAAGAGCTATGCTAATGTAGACTACGATCTTAAAAGTCCACATGTCCACTGTACCTGTGGGGATTGTGATAAGTCCCAATGACGTATAAAAAGATATATTTTCTAAAGCGACATAATGTTTGAAAGTGCTCTGCTTCGATTTTAAGTTCAACTTGATTTTAAGATTTGCAAAACACAAGGTTAGCTAAATTGCTTTATTTAATCTTGGTGATTATTCATGTTACACCACCACACAGATCGTCTTATAGTATTAACGTTAATGAAAGCTACACTTTGTGTTTCCGTGACATATGGAACAGCGCCGGCGCCTCTGCTCTGTGCGTGCAGAGATGCTACCACTTGAAGCTGACTTGTCACTTTATGGCTTTAAGTTCAGGACAATCAGAGGCCAACACGCACAAAATGTCCTTTTAAAGACTTAATCATTTATTAAGGGCTGCTTTCCTATATTCTACTTTCCTGTCTACAAAGAAAATGTTTCGTTTTTTTTTTTTTTTTTTTTTTTGTCTTTTTGGTTGGAGAGAAAACTAAGGGAAAGTTTCTTTTTTTCTTCTTTTTTTTAATAATTGTTGCAGTTTGTACAATGTGAGCCCTAAGGAGTTTTCTTTTTGTGCCTTTTTATGATGTTCACTCCTTTATCATGCAAAGGTCAACAGTGAGTTTATAATCGCTTTGACCTGGAATAAAATTAAGCAAATTTAACACAATCACAAATGAAATGACAAACTAAGACTCAACCTGTGTGCTATCCAGTCTTTTCATTTTCAGCGAGAATACAAAAAACGATTAAGCAGATGGCTGGTTGTTTTTTTTTTTTGTTTTCTTCGATATGGAGAAAAGCCTTGTTTCATTCTTTAACCTTAGGTTGAAAGCCAACATTCGTAGTTGACAAGCATACTATTGAACCAGATTTAATAAAAAAAAAATGAGAAGATAAGGTTTATGTGAACGTGTGAACAATGTCAAAAGACCATGTTGGGTTTCAGACACGTGGCCCGGATGACGCGCAAAATTCAGATGGAGGGCTGGAAGGGGAGTTTTCCGGTTCAAAACAAAGCAAAATTGATCACAACGAGTATGCTAATGCCCTAAATAGGCTGGAACAGACGAAGCATCTCGAAAAAATACATGTATATTTAGAATACAATCCGTATTATCTCTGTAAAACAACTTGTCTTTTAATCTTGAGGATTTACCCGGCGTCAAGGCGATCCACGTAACTAACTATCTGGAACACCATGCCTCATATTATGAGATGAGCCAAAAGAAAGTTTTTATAAACCTGGAGAATACAATCATTCAGTTTCAAGTTCAGTCAAGCATTTAGGATCAAAAGAAGCATTAAATGACTGTCGACTTGTTTCTGGTGAGTAGTGAATTGTGCTATTTTAAGTAATTAGTCTATAATAACGATGCTATTGCTAAGAACGAACTAACATGTTATTTCTATGAGTGAGGATCTCATTGGGTGATGGATGGTCATGCTACAGATGAGGTCGGTGCTACATCACTGAGTTAGAGTGTTGCCCAGCAACACTCTAACTACAGACTGCTCTGATGATGGACTAATTTTGGACCAAACAGTTCCACCATTAAGATGCTTCCCCAAACATTCCCGAACATCACATATTTTATGCAGTAAATTATGCTAGAAATGAACTACACAAATGATTTAAATGGACATATATTTACAATTATACAGCCAAATAATGAGATATTCAAATGTCGCTAAAGTAAGCTATCCTTGTATAATGGCAGACTTATACACCTCTGTACAGGTCACCTTTTTAAAATTCTTTAAAATAATAAATACTAATTTGTATTATTATCAGATAATATTGCATGTTTTAACATCCATGTAACCACATATGGTACAGTGTGACATTCCTACAGCAGCATTTTTGAACATTGTGAGTTTTAAATGGCAAGTTCACACTGACAGTTCAGCACCGTGGACAGCAGCATCCCCAAAGGTTACGCTCAAAATAAACTGGAAGACTGCTGATATTCAGTATGCAGGCTCTGGTCTCAGTTATGGTCTGATTAGGCACAATTAGTCACAGTTTCTGAAAATGTTGGAATAAGTTTATTTCACATAATCATTGTGCATGTCTCTGCTGTTTGCATCGTGGGATTGAAACGTGGCAGAGCAGCATCCCGGCGGGGGTCGTGATGCGTTTCAGTGAGTGTTCGGTTGGATCGATATCCAACTTTTCACAACTTGATGGATCATTAATGTAATGGATCACTAGAAAGCCGAGGTGATGCTTCCAAGACAATAACTTCTAGGTCATGTTAGCCCTATCAATCAAATATCACATTTAAATTCTACCCTTTGGCCTGTCAAAGGGTAGAAAGGGGGACATTTCTACCCTTTGACAGGCCAAAGGGTAGAATTGTCCCCCTTTCCTGTTTTCTGTTTTTTGATCTTAGCCTATAACTGTATGTATGAAAATTTAGGTTTGTTTTGAGATTCCAAAACAAATAAAATCTCCGGTCACGTTCTCTTTTTTCCCTTCCTCCTCCTATATTTCCTCAAATTTTTCATTGTAAATTGAATATCACAAATGATTACACACCACATGCTCTCTGTTCACATCTATTTTGGTAAAATTTGTGCTTTTCCTGTTAAATACAAACCTTATATCAATTGTGCTTTTTGTATATTAGGCTTCATTTTCCATCTGCAGATCCTAACTTATTGTTTTTGTTGTTATTGGAGAGCATATTATTCCTGCATTGATGCCTGCGCGCTTTCAAGCTGAATCACCTGAATCACTGAATGCATGTGACGACACAGCAATGGATAAAGCTCCATGTGCAGAAGTAAATTTGTATCTAGGGGTGCTTCTGTGTGAGTGTTTCCTCCTGTTGGTTTTCAGCCTATTTATTTAATTAGCTTATGAGACTTAAGAGGTGATTAGAGTGTGAAAGTGGCCTTTAGTAAGTGATCTCCTGAACTGCCAGAGAGAAAGGAATGGCAACCCCTTTTCCTCATTATCTTGTGGTTTTACAACTCAAAGACTATTGACACTATCCCAGATGAGCTTGTGGGGTTTCCTGAATGGTCCTAGAGGATATTTTGGCTCCAGTCACAGCTGTAACACTGATAAAACATAATTGTTGCTCATCTTCTTTCTTTGGCTGCCTAAACTGGCTGCATCTGTGAATGTATTTGTACACTTGTATAAATAGTGTACAAATACTATTTATACACTATTGACTAGTGTATAAATTGACTAGTTACCTGTCAATTCTGACAGGTAACTAGTGAAACTGCAATATTTCTGTTTAGAAATATAGTCAACAGATTATTTGGCCTGATTTCTGATCAGAATTGGTAAAGTTCTCACTTGCTGCCTTTTAGAACAAAATTTGAGCAATTATCTCTCCAACACTAAAATAATTACAGTAAAATCCTAAGTTATGGGGCAGAGGCAACCTTATAATTCAGTCCAACTAGAAGAAGTAAGTAAATATATGGATTATTGTTCTTTTTGTATTGCATACCTGATGACAGGAAACATTATTATTTTTAGTCCAAAATCAATATTGTTCAAAATCCAGAACTGGTTCTTGATTATTTGTGTCCAACCTCACTGAATTTGATTTTTTTTTTTTCCCTCCAATTAAGATCTGGCAAAAATTCAACACCAATACGGTTAAAAAAGTGCAGAAGCTGTAATTGCACTGAAAGCTTGTTTCGCAAAGTGTTGACGTAGTTGGGCTTAATACATGTGTTTAAAATTTGTACATTTTACAGATTTTCATTTCTGAAAAAATGTATCCTTTTCCTTTTACTTCGAACTTATTGGAAGTAAATAATTGTTCATATGTAACAATTATATGATATATATAATTTGTATTTATACTAGTTATAAAGTGTGTACTTGGTATAAGTACCAGTTATATATATGCTATATAATAACCATAGAATTGGTCTATATTTATAAACTAATATTGGCCATATATTGGTCATATATACAATCCCAATGAAACCCATTGAAGTGATCAAATGTAAAGAAGTTATTAAGAATATTACTACAGAAAGGACTTTCTAAAGTGAGCTCCCATTACCATGACAATTATAGCTTGAAATAATTTTAAAAATGTCTCTTGAAAATGACAAGGAATTGTCTAGATTTATTTGTCTGTTAGCCATGACTAAACAAATCAACAAGTACAAAACAAATGTTTCATAAAGCACCAAACCATTCCTCTTGCTCACTGTAAATAAGCTGAACGGAAAACAATCTTTGTCTAGTCTTTACATGTTTAACTTTAAGGCCAGCAGAAGCAGCTTTTTTTTTCTTTTCATTTTAAGTTTTGATTTGAAATCAGATTTAGTCCCACAACAAACCATTTCTCTGACGGGTAACTAATTGGATTAGGTTTTTGATGCAGCGCTCACCGGCGCTGCACTCAAACAGACACACGGGCACACACCAATGTACACGGCTCTAGCAATTAAAAAGGGGGGTACCGAAAGGAGCTCAGTGAAAGATAATTGTCTCATAAGTCAATAAGCACAGCTGTTGGCAAGGTCAGCTTTCAGTTATGGACACACATCGCTGCTCTCAGTTTTGTGTGTGTCCTCTCCAATCTGTCTTTCCTCTTTATCCTCTCCTTTCCAGTCTTCTCTCTGAGCTCGTCCTGTAAGTTGGCTGCTCCCCTGTCACTCCCCTCCATCCTCTCTTTCTGCGTGGCTGGGTTTCTAGATTGCTCGTGTCCCTTGATGAATATTAATAGCGAAGTTTAGATATTACATGAAAATGAACTGTTTATTTACAATAACTCTCTCTCCTTTGGCTGTATGGGAGGCTGGCGGCGGAGACGCACGGGAAGATGGCAGATTCCCAAATACGGGGGAAGAAATGGGTCAGTGCTGTGCTAAACAGGATTCCTACCAGTGAGAAGCTGTGGCCAACCAAATTTGTCATGGAACTAAAGAGGAGCATTTTGTTTTTTCACCACACAGGCTCAAACAGTTTGAGCAGAAGAGCTGAGTGGACAATAAACACCCTCCTTACTGGTATGTGCTCTCGTAGCTGAATTTTGGCGGCTCCTTCAAGGGCTGTGAAACGCAGAGATAAAATGTCTCAAATTGGTTTTCACTCAGGATAAGCACTGCGGGACAAATGACTAAACTCAAATACCTACAACAAAAATAAGCATTAGAGGTGTGGAAAAAGCTCCAAGGTTGAATGAAGGTATAGATAAGAGGAGATTGAAAGAGAAACGGGAGACAGAAAATGGGACAAACATGACAAGAAAAATTGAAAGTCATTGAAATGGTGTGGCATATGGCCCTGAAGAAGAGAGGAAAAAGGAGAATAAAAGATCAAATTAAAGGTAAAAGTTATGCAAACATGATGGCATTGAAAAAGTTGTGCCAATTTACTAAAGCGACGAAGTGAGCAAAAAAAAAAAGCAGATGCCTAAGGCAAACAGATTCAATGCCAATATCAAGGCAAGCAAACAAATTAGACCACTGAGAACATTAGCATTAGCTAGGCCGCTACTGGCTGTTTAGAGCAGACTGCTTTTTTGTACAGTGGATGTTCAAACAGTTTGTAAGTGTACAGTATAATGTAGTGAATACTGTGTGGTGGTTAAAATATCCCAACTGTGCTTTCACTGCTGGCATCTGCAGTGCTGCATCTAAAGTGAGGAACTGATATTAAACTTGCCACCATAAGTTTTATTGGCAAAGGTGGCAATTTTATTTTTAAATGTAATACTAACAACCCCAAAACTATACTAGACATGGCATTCAGTAAAACCATTTACTATTTCTGTCCTCCTCTCTTTATGAAATCGAAGGAACAAGAACAGCTAACCGGTGGCTAGGTGTCATAGCTCTACTATAGAATATGCCTCAGTCTATCCCATGATTCTCTGCTTCTCCTTTTTGCCAGCATTTTCTACATCGTTCACAATCGAGTATCAATCGAGTCACATCCAGATTTTTCTAATGAGATTCAGATCAGAGGAACACGCAGGATGCTCCAAAAGTAAAATTTCAGGAAGAAGTCCTTTGTCAGGTGGATGTTAACTGCAGCATTGATGTTTTAAACATCCAGTCATGAAGGCATAGAGGAGGAATTTCTGTCCACAAGGATACCTGCTGCAGTGTCTTTATGTAGTCTACCACAGCTTGACGCTTCTGCAAAAACCTAATA
>CAEGAD010097017.1:0-47071 GCA_903067055.1 Poeciliopsis paucimaculata | reverse complement strand
ATGTGGCTAGTGTCAGTCCTGACTGAATGAAAATCATTATAACCTGTTTATGTCACGTTAACGAAGAACAGCTGAAATGTTAGAGGGTTTACCAGGCGATATAGTGTACAGACTTCATAATCTGCACTCTTTTGGTTGAATGCAGTATTTATTTCCACTTTGGCTTTATGGTATTTAGTTTTTATCCAAGTACATTTTTTGTTGATAGAGACTGAGAATCCAATTTTTTTCTCCCTAACACTGTATGTCCCGAAATGTTGACTGCATCAGGCTAAAAGCTAAATTATAAAAGATCCATAATCAAGCTTCACTCTGATCAGACTTTGACAGACACAGGGACACTTGCACGCCTTGCTCCCCTTTACCAAGGGGTTAATTAGCAGCTCCCCTCCCAATTGTCCTCTGCTTGTTCACTCTCATTAGTTTAATCTGGCTGTGTCCTCCAGCTTTCCTCTCTTACCTCTATCCTCTTGTGTGCCAGAACATCTCTCTGCCTTCGCCTCTCCTTATGTCATCAGGGTGACAACTTTTGTCTACTCCAAAAAAACTACTGCCAAACCCCATTTATAGCATCTTATGATTCATATCCCTGTGCACTTGGTACAGTAGCGCTTTTGTTAAGCTTTAATGGAGAGGTTCCGCTCTAGCCCTGTTGTATGTAAAAGTAAAAACGTTGAGGGACCATAGGTTTTTACTGAGTGACACGTTATTGATTTGATTGCACCTATTAAGAACTTAATGTAAAATTTTATAAATTGTTGGAGTTTTTTTGTTTTGCTTTATAGAGATTTTTTTTTCTTGTTGCCCATCATTAATTATCAGTTATTGATGTAATTAATTAGTTACATCAATAACTGAGAATATACAAATCAGGATGGTGTGAAAATGAGCTGTGCATATATTATGACTGCTGTTTGGGAGGAAGAAATAACAATGAACTCTGTGTCTGTATGGAATCAAATTACACTTCCTCTCTCCTTGTCACTGTTGCACTCGAGATGTGGGAGCTGATAGGAGTGGCTGGAAAATGTGAAGTCTGCTCCCCTCCTCCTTTTTCTCCTCCTCCCCCACCACCTAACTAAAAATAGCTGGCAGAAAGAGAAGGCAGCAAAGTCGAGGCTCTATCTGTTGCGCTGCCAGTGGTTTCTACACTCCCACCACTAGCAAAATGGGAAAAAGAGATTCCTCTGAATCACACCACTTATGCTAAAACTGATCATCACCAGCGAGGGGTTCTGCTTTTATTTTGCAGCTTTTGTATTTGAAGTACATGGTATTTGAACATTTTGAAACTGGCCTGTTCTTTAGGTTTTTGTGGGGGGGTGGGATTCGGTTTTATCTTGGAGCTCAAAGTCTGAAGAGTAAGAGCACCAAAATCTAGCCAGTTATTACTGAACAGATGATTATCTCTTAAGCATGTGTATTTAATAGTTTCTATTAGTGGGAAAGGTTAAAACACTGGAATGTGCCTGATAAGTTTCATCAATCATGTGTTTCTTGTTTAACCCATTAACACCTGATGCAACACACAGGGCACCAGTGTGAACAGTTCCTCTACTCCTTAAAAGTCTAAAGGGAATCATATTAACATGGTTGTAAATTCATATCTACAATTAAAACATTTTTTTAATGCAAATATATAACGTTGATGTCATTTAAATCTAACAGCTATTTGTGTAATTAACATTTGTAGGTTACATGGTCAGAAAATGTACCTTCACTCAAAATGCACCAATCAGGATTTTGTGGCCACTTTTTTAGTGTCTGGTTTGACTTAAGAATTGTAACGGGGTTTTTTTTTCTAGTTTTAATGTTCTGAGGAATCATTAATTATTCATACTAAACAGCAGAGAGTACATCACACTGAGTGTGGAATCACTACAAACAACGTTTACTATTTTAAAACACAATTATTACAGAGTTAACATTTTAAAATTTTTAGCATCTTTAATTATTGGCACTGCTAGCATCACCACCTTTGAGTTTCCTGGAGAATGCAGTTCCTTTTCTAGACCCTGAGATCTCTAAAGTGTTGCTAGAATTTTGAATGGCAGAGGTTTAAAGCAAAAAAGAGTGAAACATAGCAACTTTGCTCTTCTTTCAGTCTTCCTGTTGTCTGGTGAAGTCTGTTTTGGATCAAATAGCCCCTTTGCCAATTCAACGAAATGTTCCCAAGGAGGGCACAAATAGACTTCCTGTATCTTGTGGCTCTGGAGTGGAAATGTAAATTGTCTTCCATTAGCCACAGTTGCTAGTGGAATGGAAGTTGTACCATTGTGTATTTGCCTTTGTCACAAGATAATCGTTTTAAATGTCATTATTAATAAATCTTTAAGCTTCTTAATTTTGAGGCAATTTAACAATATACATAATTTTCTCCCTATATTCCTGTTTTTTCTGAAATCTTGGTTTACTTGGGTTATTTCTTTCTATCTCTGTGTTAACGTGAGACAAAACTTAAAGGAAGATGGTTCTTCGTAAACAAAGTGCTGGTGCTAATGATTTAGAGTTGCACCAGAGTGCTGCGCTGTGTTTAGGTTTCTCCCACAGGGGAATCGAACTGAAGCACAGCTGAACCCTGTCTCAGCAGGTCCTAACAGACAGAAGCAGCAGCTCCGGTGTATTGCTGCACCTGACTATTCTGTGGCAGAAATTGTATCCTGTTCTTTTAAAATAGCAAATCCACCACCGTTGATTGTGAAGCTTTCCCCAAATTGTATCCTGTCCTGTGTAGGGAAAGCCTACCCACAGCCACATCTGGCTGGGGGTAGGTGCTTATTTTTCATAGCCAAATAAAGTTGTTTGCAAAAGAACAAAATGCAAAGGACACTAAAAGCACCAAAGATTGTTTTCAGTGAGACCCGATGACTCTTAGATAACATGTTCAAAAATGGAGAAATGTTTGAGTTTCTGAGAGTGCAGTCAGAAAGTGACCAGATCCAGTTACCAGACCAATCACCATACTATTTGCCAACTTTACTTATAAATGCTTATAAATCACACTTTCAAATCTGGTGTATCATTAGCTTTTGGTCCCATAGAAAACTGTCCTATTGTTGTGAATCTCAAGACGCGTCTCGCAGATGTGCGTACCAGTCATGACTCTGATTCACAATAGTGGTAATGAAACTGTTGACCTTCATTTTAGGAATATTTTGAATATCAAACATTTTTTAGTTCTGATTATTGTTTTAGGTAAATTTTCCTCATTTGGTTTAAACTAAACGTCCAATGCTTTCACAGCAGAAGTGTGCATAGAAGTATTTCTAAACTTTCTCAAACAGAAAAATAAAGTCTAGGTTTTTAAATATAACCATATGCTCAATACGAGTTCTGGTTTTTGTTGGCATCAACATTACTTTTCTTTTACTTGTACTTTTACTTGTTGAGAAGATGAGAATACTACAGCAAAATTATCATGAGACATTTTCATCATGAAGATTAGAAGGCTAAGGCACCTTGCTTAGATAGACCCATTTAGATTGTCACCTGATTGTCCAATCAGGTGACAGATAAAGTCTCAGGTGCCTGTAGGATAAGGTGTTCATTCAGAACGTCTCATCAGCCTTCAGGACAAAGGACATAAAGCCAATCCGAGACACAGCAAGGTAAGGCTATAACACGGTTATTGCTGTAGATGGGTTGAGTTGAGCAGATAGTTATTCCATTTGACTCTAGTTGGTTGTATATATTTTAAAAATTAATTTATGTGCAACATTTTGTATACAGTAACTGAAAATAATGGAAAAAGGGCAAGGTATATAAATGTCTTTTTTTCTTTTCCTTAAGTTGAGCAACTTGACTGAGTTATAAATGATGTAACCAAAGATGCCATTAGAAATGTCTCGTTTCCTGTTTTTATGCCCTGCAATATCGACGGCTTCTTGCGTTTAACTTATTTTCTAACTAGGCCTCAAAGCCCATCCATAGTAACTTTGTCTAAATTTTCTGTTATCTGTTCATTTTGAATGGCTAGTGAAAGTATCGCTGTTAAGAGGGTGAACCAGAGGATTGGGGTCAGCGGAATGGCCACTGCTTTTAGGATCATCAGCAGGTTTTGTCTTAACCGGATTTGGCTGGAGAAGCTGAATCAACTGTGTCCCAGGATTACAGGAATGACATTGGAGGGCAGTTGAGAGTCCACAGGCCAGAGCGTTGACACCTTTCACCTGCGGCTACAGAGGTGCAGGGAAACCCTGGTGGTCTCCTCTCTGCTTTTTTTTTTTTTTTTTTTTTTTTTTTTTTATCTGCACACACAAATTCTTAATTTTAACAAATTATTAGGGGTATGTTTAGGCCCTCTATCCAAGGGTTAGGGGTTTGGGTTAATGCATACTTTTTTTTACACATTTTTTTCTCCCCCACTCCCTCCTGTTCCTCTTTGGCATTCAAGGACTTGCAATGGCCACTCATTGTTCCAAGTCGTTTGCCTCTGTTTGGGTGAAGAACGAACAAATTCAACATCCTCCTCAAATTTGTTATCTTAAGCCTTAAGTAGCTGCCTTGTGCTTGTTGCTAGGTTACGGCTTCAAGCTGGCAAGGACAAGTCTTGAGCTGTCTCAAAAGTGATTCGCATCCACTTTGAGCTACACAGAAAGGATAGAAAAGAAACTACATTTTATTGACCTGCTATGTCCATACATTTGTGGCATTAGAGAAAAAAAATCAAATTTTTACCAATAACTAAAGTGTGGACTAACCAGTGTCATTAAAATGCAATCTCCATGTGTTCATAGAGCTGAAAAGGAAGCAGTTGTATTGATGTTAGGCTTGTTGTTCCTCGTCGTCTTTAGATCGGCAAGAGTCTAGGCGGCGGAGAGAAGCACACCATTAGCAGAGGAAAATGAGTGAACTGGATCAGCTACGCCAGGAGGCTGAGCAGCTCAAGAACCAGATCAGAGTAAGTCCCAGTTTTTCTAATCTTGTTTAGTTTTACTGAGGTTCCAAATCCAGACTCGCCACAGTTTTTAAACTTTCTATGTGTTGCTGCTACTAATCGCTTTGTAGATTGAAGATTAAATCTGTTATTCGCATATATAGGGCTCCAAATAACAATTTTTAGTAACTAATTAATCTATCAATTATCCTGACGATTAATCGATCAATCAGATTTTTTTAATTGAAAATCAATTAGCTACTAGAAATACATTAAAATTTAGAAATAAATGGTTCAGTTCCTTTACAAACAAGAAAATAAACATTGTATTACCTAAAATGTAATGCAATATAATTTCTTTAGTATATACCAGATTTGTATCAAATAAGGCATCTGCAGCTAAAAATCCTCATCTGAGCTCATCTGTTAGTTAACCAATTAATAATTGGATGCAAAAGGTCAATAATAGGAGATTGTGTTGCAGAAGTAGAACTAGGTGATTTGGCTAGTCACCAAAACTGTGGCAGTTTTGGTGACTAGCCAAAACTGCCACATGAATTAAATTAAAACAGATTTATTTTAATCTAAGAAAATATTTCTTCAAAAATAATGTACTATTTCTTCAGAAATATTTCCTTAAATTAAAATCTATTTTTTGTACAGTTTTGGCTTAATTACTCCTGAGAATGTGTTCTTGCACCAAATAGCTTTTTTTGTTTGTTTACTCCTGTTAATGATTAAATTAGTTTACGATTACTTGAATAACCAATTCATCACGATTAATCTGATTAATCGTTTCAGCCCTAACCATAATAAAAATGACGCTTACTCACTTTTCACATTGCTTTTCAACATTATTACTGTTATATGCAAGTCAAACCCATTTCTTTTGTGTGTGGTTGTAACTGGTTAATTTTTTTTACAGGATGCCAGGAAAGCGTGTGCAGATGCTACCCTGTCTCAGGTAAGAAATACTCATAATCAAAAACTGGCTTTCATTTTGTTTTCAGTGGTGTTCACTCTGGCCACATTAGTACACATTTTGAGGGTCATCCTTTCTGTCTCATTTTTATCCTGCTTAGATCACAGCAAACATTGATCCCGTTGGCCGAATTCAGATGCGGACTAGACGAACGCTGAGGGGGCATTTGGCTAAAATCTATGCCATGCACTGGGGGACTGATTCAAGGTAAATTCATTCAGTTGCGTGTCTGTGGGTTTTTTTTTTTTCTCACCAATCCTGTCTTCCTGGTCTGATTCCAGGAATCAAATGTGAAATGCTTTATTTTTGTGAGTTACTTCCTCCTGAATGTGAAATGAGTTCACCATGGTCCATTATCTTCAGTTTTACTAGTCATTTTTGATCGATTATTACAATAACAATATTCTTGTCTGTGCAAACTGAAAATAGTAAAACATTTGTTGCAGTGAGAGCTGATTGAACCTGTGCTGGAAGCTGGACTGTGTGCTGTTTTGCGTCTTGGTGTGTCATGTTTGTGTGCACTGGGATGTGGCATGAGGGTAGGGAAAATACTTAAAATGGAGTCAACCTTTGCGAAAGCTGGGGTTGAGTTTGATCACCAAAGCCCTCCCCTTAGACTTCTACTCTTTTTGAGCAGCAATGTATTTATCGGTGTTGTTTGAATCAACATGGTCACATCAACATTTGACTAGTCACGGCAAAGAGAAACTACTGCCTTCAGCTAAAGTAGAGTGGTTATAAGATTAGTAAATACAGAAAACAAAGACACTGTTTACACAGAAATTGGAACGATGTTTTTTTTTTTTTTTTTATATAAAGAGTGACAGATTTTTAACAATCTGAAAAAGTCCCACTCTTCTACACAAAATGGTTCTCATTATTCAAATCAGTAAGACATTAAGTTTTGTGATGTTATAATGTACTATATTTCTCTAAATTCATGTAGATTTTTCATAGGACATAAAAACATGCCACATAATAATCAGTTTTGAATCCTCAAAGCATATCTTTGAAAAATTATGGCTGCAAAGTCAGTCTCATAAAACTTTTCCACATTATATGTCTAAATGTTATTTCGTAGCGTAATCTGTGAAAATAATAATAAAAAGAAACCCTAAAAATAAAATAAGCACATTTAAGTCATCTTTTGCCTGATTGTTCTACTTTTTTATCACTAGGATGTTTTTAACCTGATTCAATATTTAACCACAATATTGTTTTTAAATAAGAATTTGATAAATAAAACTCTTATTCCTGAGAGTCTCCACCTCGTCTTCCCTTGAGGGATGAGTGCCCCAAATCATTGAATCATTGTCTTTCAGCTGATGCCCAGACTCTTGTGCTACATAGACTGATCCAAACTGGACATATTTTATCCCACCGTATACCAAAAGCTCCTTTGTTTCTCCTGCATATAATCTAAGCAATACATTTAGCTCATGTCCAGAACAGATTAATCATGAAAAAGTCGGCCCTATGTTGTACTTTGAGCAGAATTGTCTTCATTTGAATTGTCTTCATTTTGAACTTATTACTGTCAGAAATATTACTGTAGTTAAGACTGGCATGGTCCCTGCAGCCCTTGCTTTGTTCAGAGCTTCTCCTGTACCAAAGTGGTTTGGGACCGTTGCTGTGGTTACTCTTGTTGGATTCACCCAGATACGAAATGACATCCACAGAGGGGAGCTGAGAGGGCTCTGTAGATTAAGGTTGTTTTGAAATTGTCTTCATTATGAAAACATAACTGAGTGGTGTTCTAAATAAATCCATTTTGTGAGAAAGTTGTCAATTTATTTCATATATTTGCTGTTTTCATTCTTAAAAAGCGCAGCTTATTAAAATATTTATGATATTTAAAATGTTCATGTCCCCTTTGCTCTAGTCATTTTTGTCCATATGTTCGTAGGGATAGATTTAAAAACTAATTATTTAAAAAAAAAAAAAAATTTGTCTGTTTTTCTGAAGGCTTTTGGTCAGCGCCTCCCAGGATGGTAAACTCATTATTTGGGACAGCTACACCACGAACAAGGTAAAAATCTCAGTCGTGTTGCAATTCTGATTACTTTATTTGTGAATAAATCATCTCAAAATATTTTAGAAAAGGCTTACAGTATAACTGTTGTCGGTTACAATCAACTAATTAGATGTAATTCCTAAATAAAATAGTTTAGACTTTATTTAGAGAAATAAAACAAGTCAGGTGAGCGTTTCTGTCAAAAGAAAGTTGCAGTTTTTGTTATTTTTCAGTAAATTAAAAAAATCATGTCAATGATTTTTTTAAAAATTTTTTATTACCTTTAGGATTTTTTTAGACCAATGCTATAAATTGAAAGTGGAGCAAGTGGAGTATTGAATGAAGGGATTTTAATCAGGATAAAATGTTTGTTAAACTGCCATGGTTAAATATTTTCTATCTCTTCATCAAAGCACATGCTATGGACAGAAATATGAACTAACCTCTATATTTTGAAAGAATGCAATTTAAATTGAAAAAAGTACGAGGCATATTGTGTTTGTAGGTGCCAAAGTAATGTTTTGTATGGAGGGCTTTGCGCCCTTGAAAGGTTAATTTTGCAGACTGAGTTCTCTCTCACTCTTCCATCTGTCTAACTATCTAATATTAAATTGTTCTGCTCTCCTCCAGGTCCACGCCATCCCGCTGCGCTCCTCCTGGGTGATGACGTGCGCTTATGCCCCTTCTGGGAACTATGTTGCCTGTGGTGGCCTGGACAACATCTGCTCGATCTACAACCTGAAGACCCGTGAAGGAAACGTGCGCGTCAGCCGTGAGCTGGCCGGACACACAGGTAGGCGGGACTTTTGGATTACCTCGATTCTGGTTTGTCCATCGGTTTAACCGTTTTGGGGAGTCACTCAAATTTGTCAAGAAAGTATATGTTAAAAAAAAACATTTTCTGCACCACACTGGTATGTTTAAGTCATGTTGGTTTTCCAAATGATACAAAAATTCAGTCTACTCAAAGTCAGAGGTTCTAAAGACTTAAGAAATGAGGAAATGGTGTTAAAAAGAAACTTATCACTGATATTATGGAGCAAAATTATTTGTAAGTATTCAGCAACTATTGAAACAATGTTTAACTCCATGTTGCAGTTTCATATGTTTTGCGTTTTAATTAACTGATATTTTGCTTTCAAATTCTTGTTTCATGCATTACCTTGTCAATAGCAAGTTGCTTGGTCTTGTTCCTGTAGTTACTGTAAATTAACATTAGGATAAAAACTTCATGACTTCATTTGGTCTAAACAAATCGGTGATTGCTGAATTTCCAGAAGCTTAAAATTTGACAAGGCTGAATATATCAATCACTAAATAGTCAGATTTGTCTCTCAGGACTTTATATTACTTACAAGTTTCTTCCTTCTCATATAGTGAAGCTGTGAAATTTAAGGTTTGAAAGTTCCAACCCAGTTTTAAGAGCGCTAAAAATTTCATTCATTTTCCAAGTATGGAACAAAGCTAAGCAGAGTAAATAAAATCATCTAATCCCCGAAGTATCTTTCTCATTTCTACCACCTATAAAACCAAAATCAAAGTGTTTGAAAAATTAGGGAGATTTTACTTTTTCCATTTGTCATTGGAGGCCTTTTATCTGCAATCTGCCTCATTGATCTTAAGTTTCAATCCAACTCATTGAGTTACTGACGGCACCAGGAAATGAAACCTCAAAAATCAAAACTCACAGCTTTCTTTGGACTTGACAACTTTAAACTGTTGGTTCTTCAACAGGGTCTGATTTAGATTCCAAACAAAGCTCTGAGAAATATCTTTAAGACGTGCAAACAAAAGTAAATGAAATATAACAAAATATGCCTTAAAGAATGTGTATTTATTATTGCAAAACAGAGTCTAGTTTAGGTTAGTCCAAGTATTAATGTTAAAATATCCAGCACTGCCAAATCAGAACTCCAGCATTGCATTGCTTCATGTTGAAGAAGCATACAGATAAAACCCAATGTTCTGTACTTGAAAATCAAGTCTGCAGAAGTAAAGAATCTGTTGGAACCTCATTGTTTTTCCCCCTTATGCTAAGCATTGTGATCACTGCGCCTAAAAGGTGTCGGTCCCATCTTTTTCATATGGGTTGGTGGTTAAACCTCGTATCATCACAGACTAATGAAAGTGTTGAGCACTTAGGCAAGGAGCATTCATCTGATCAGTGTCACATGACGCAGGAAGTGTGTCAGCACTTTAGTTCCAGTTCCTTCACTACAGGGAGGGGTGAATGCACTCTGCCAGCTAGTATTGGATGAATTATAGAAGCAAACCATGAACCAGGAGATGCCCCAGAGTGTGTTTTTGTTTGTTTTATGGAGAATTAGTTGATTCATCTCCCCTCCCTCCCTTCCACCTGCAGCTTCTATAGCCTCCTCTGTGGGTGTGATGACCATTTGAAGTCAAGTCCCTTCTTCTACACAAAGAAAAATAATATGCAGTCCTTATGACTTATAAGTTGAGAATACATATTACATTTGTTAATCTGTGGGTTTGATTTTGTTCAGGTTACTTGTCCTGCTGTCGCTTCCTGGATGACAACCAGATTGTCACAAGCTCTGGAGACACCACCTGGTAAGTTGGGATATTGCAGCAATTATGTTACTGGACAAAATCAGTGTAAATGCAGACCTTAAATTATGTTTTGTCACTATTTGAACATTATAAATCACTTACTCTTCCTTTAGTGTCTGTCTGTGGTTGGGGAATAAATCGATTTTATCAATAAATCACATTTTTGCTTTTGGAGATTTAATGATTTGGAAATTGTATTTTCTTTTCACCAATGCACTCCTTGGGTTTTCATAGTTCAGTGATATCAGAAAACTACCCTCTTTTTTGACAATGTTTTACAGCTTATTTATTTTGACTTTGAATTCAAGTCAACTCGCATAAAAATCATTTAATAAATATATTTAGTCATTTTTCATTTCTTTTTAATGTAAAAAAAAAAAAAAAAACTATTTAAAAAAAATCATGTGGTCCAACCTTATAGCAGTCTCTATGGTTTATATTTGTTTTTTTGTTGGTTTGTATTTATTTTTACTTTGCCCTTTACCATACAAACAGATCCTGTTAGTATTATACAGAATTCAGTTTGGTCCAAATTAAAAATTCAGTTGTGTTCACACCTGGATCCAACTAGATCTAGTTAAATTAGCTGCAAATTGTTATACAGTACAGTCAAATCATATTCAATGGTAGTTGGTGAAAGCTATCTTGAGATTATTATCTACAAGAGTACTTTAAACATAAGCATTCGTTTTGGATTTTAAAAAAATCAGTCACTTCCCAAATATTGGGTTTGCTTTGGTAAAAACAAAAAATTAGAAAACAATAGTTTATATGCAATCATTGCTAATTTCTCATCTTGAAGAGAACTTGTTTTGAGTTTATTTTTTATGCAGATTTTTTATTTTTTTTTGCAGTGCTCTGTGGGACATTGAAACTGGTCAGCAGACCACTACGTTTGCTGGACACACCGGTGATGTGATGAGCCTCTCGCTGTCGCCGGACAGCAGACTGTTTGTGTCTGGAGCCTGTGATGCCTCAGCCAAGCTCTGGGACATCAGAGAAGGAATGTGCCGACAGACCTTCACTGGCCACGAGTCAGACATCAATGCCATCTGTGTACGAAAAACACACACAAACCTCACATATACAGATTTGACCAGGGTTACTTGTATGTCGGCGCCCTTTTATTTGGACTGAGCAGCAGGTTTGCTTGTCAGAGCGTGCACTGATGATTCAATTGTTACATACCATATGTGCATCAATTCCTATCTGCCAATAGGCTCTTATTTTGTTAAAAGTTTTTTTTTTTTCTTCTCATAGTTCACTGTTAGGGAATGTAATACTAATAATATCTACGAGCAGGTGCTTGTTTTGATCACATAAACGTATATTTTATAAGTTGCCTGGCCTTAATAGGCTTCTGAACCGAATCAAACTTCTAAGGAAGCATTGTGTAATTAAATCGTGTCCAATATGAGCAAAAAAGATTCCTTTTGAATATCTATCCATCCATTGTCTGTAACCGATGGTGCGACTGTTTGCAAGAGACGAGATGGATGCCTTAGAAGATGCCTGAGGAAAAACTAACACTTATTTTGGATGAAAAATTTACTTCCTCTTTTAGCAATCCTTTTCTTGTAAACAGAAAATGATTTGAAAGCTATTAGAGGCGACAGAAAGTCTCATCTGTAGATTGTCAAGAGGTTGCTGTTGTGAAAACATGCGTTCTCACCATCTCCATAACTTTCAGAAAATACTTGACTAGCAAGAAAAACTAATTTATGCTCACATTTTTTAGTTTATGCGTGCAGAATTAAAAACGAGGAGACAAATTAAGGCAACATGTCTCCCAGACTCTGGGGGAAGAAAGTCTCCTTTAAAAATAATTACATTAAGTTTATTCTGCATATTGGATGATTAAAATAAACTGTACTCCCTGAATGCCAACATAAGATTATCTGCAGAGAAATTTTTGTAAAAAATATATTTTTATTTTTATTTTACAAAGGGATACGAATACTTAGTTACCTTTCCTTTTGCAGTTCTTCCCCAATGGCAACGCCTTTGCCACGGGCTCAGACGACGCCACCTGCCGGCTGTTTGACCTGCGTGCCGACCAGGAGCTGATGGTTTACTCGCATGACAACATCATCTGCGGCATCACCTCTGTAGCATTCTCCAAGAGTGGCCGCTTGCTGCTGGCTGGCTACGACGACTTCAACTGCAACGTCTGGGACACTTTGAAGGGCGACCGCGCAGGTGAGCCATGTTGGAAAAGATGCTTTGAACTGAAATGATGTGCGGCAGTAGAACTCGACCTCCACCGCCTCTGGAAGGTCCTAAAAACACTTAGACTTAACTTTAGAACTACAGATGTCATAAATGCACTGAGATATTCTGTAGTTGGTCTTGGAAAGTTTTTTTTTTTTAAAGCATTCTAGCTATTATTATTTTGGTTCTTGACTTGATGTCTAAGATGCGCATTAATTCAAAGGTAATTTCACTTACTGTTTGGTCAGATAACATAACATAGGTCAACATGAACTTGACCTATGGTTGTTCAACTGTTACATTTTGTTTTGAGTTCAGCAGTAAATTTCAATAACCAAGAGTCCATCAGTGCTTTTTAGTAGTGTACAATCTATTCCTTATTTAACAGGTTCAAAAGTTACAGATTTAAAATAAAGTTGAGCTCTAGGTTAGGCCCAGTAACTAAATTACCATGCTCCAAAGACTGAAAGCTAATTTTAGCAGTGAGCCATTTGATCATTGATGGAATTGGACTCGAATACTACTCCATTCAAGGAGGTTATAGGTTAATATCTTATATCTGAAATACTGTAAAACCGCTGAGAGAAACGCCTAAAAGTTTGAGTAGTGAAAAAGGCAGAGAAATGCTGTTGAAATCTGACAAATGTGAGCAGGAAATTTACAGATTAGTTAGTGAAGACGTTTCCATAAAGCTTTCCTCATCCCGCTCTGTGCAGCCTGTTTTAGAAAATGCCAGTGGTTTGTCATGATGGGAATACCTTAGCTTTCCACTGTTATATCTGGAAAGTCTCACAGCTCATTGTTCAGCCACTTGTCAGCATGTCCAAACAAAGCTGTGAAGTGCTATTCAGAGAGAAAAATGGCTCCGCCGGCCTTTTATAGGCACTGACTGTCCCATTATTAAAACACAGCCAGTGTCAGACGCCCCCGAGGGTGAGCTGCCCGGCTTCATGGCTGCAGTTTAAGATGACCAGGTGGAAATTTAAGGATTAATCATTTATTTAGCGTGTTAGAGGTACAGATTTGTGTAAGTGTTTAGCTGTTCTCCTTTTGAAATACAACAGATACTCCTAACATAATCACTGGTTGCTGCGCGACAGCTGCATACTTACGGGAAAAAGCTCGCATCATTTGTGTGTTTATCAGAAGGAAGGGGTTTTACCTCTGAGCAATATTGTAGTTAAGGCTGCTTGTGATATCACTGAAGAAAAGTTTTTGGTACTGATAAAAAATTAGTCATAAAGCATTAGCATTTTTCTTTAGTAAAAGGTAGGTTTTTAAGAGTTTAGACTTGTTCCTTTATCACATAAACATCACATAAACCTTCCAGAACTGAAACAGCTCAAATGCAGTAAACCGTCTTGCCCTTTGTTTTTTTGTTGTTGTTTTATCAAGTCTTATAGTTTATCTTTGTATTTTTTAAATCTAAAAGTCCATCCTTATCTTATATTGAGGTTCTTCTTGTGTTGTAAAAAGTGTCACACACTTGTTTGGTCCAGCACTTACAACATAGTTATTTTGTAAGCAGCCTTTATGCAAAGGAAGTCGTTCAATATGGCAAACCTTTTACACAACATATGGAAATGAGTCTGAGCAATCATTTACTGGATTCAGCTGAATTTCATGTAAACATATGGGAGTGTATACTGCTAACTTCCATACAGCAAACAAAATTAGTTTTAGTAAGAAAGGCCTGGTTTTTTTTCACCAAACAGATTTAGTTATTTAAGAAATAAAATGTTTTTTATTTTCTTTATGTGGCATGATTTATACATATTGACTGTAAATGTTTTAAAGGAGTTAAATTGCATATGTTCCTATTTCTGTCTTTGTATGAATTTTATTTTCTGTTGTAAGAACAAGAATAACCAGTTTGAGCATTGAAATATGAATATTCGCTGCACTGAAAGATATCTTACTAAAAATATGTAGATTTCTTCAAATCCAAGCATTTTTCCATCTTCTGGTTGGTGAAGTATAAATAACCGACTTCATCTCTAATTATTAATAATGCACCTGCACTTGTTTGCCTTCTTTGGTCTTATACTTAAAAAGTCGATGTCACTAATCAGCTGAAACGATTTATTTCTGCAATACTATAATTTTTCTTGTTGTTTCCTCTTCTATGCCAATAATTTGTTGTTTGATTTAGAACAGGAAGTTGGGAGTCGAGCAATGCAGCTGGTTTTACTTGGAGTCCTTAAATTTTGAATGTCAAAAATTAGTGTTGTTTGGTTTTTAATTGTAACTTTATAAGATTAACATCATTAGTAGTAGTGTGGGTTGGATGTTTTGAGTGCAAAAAAGGTTTGCAGAACATGGGTAAAATGTTATCATTAAAAATGATTCTCAACGTGAATTTTTTCCAATGGATTTTACTGGATTCTGAACCCAGAATGAGAATCTGGGTCTGACTCTGCTTTCTGATCTCTAACCTTTCGCCTTTTAACACTTTTTACATGCTTCAGAAAGGGTGTTTGCCTCATGTTTTAGTAAAATCTTGTGTTTTTTCTCTCTGAAGGTGTCCTGGCTGGTCATGACAACCGGGTGAGCTGCTTGGGTGTGACCGACGACGGCATGGCAGTGGCGACAGGGTCCTGGGACAGCTTCCTCAAGATCTGGAACTAGAGTCTGCAGGTGAGTTTACTGTATCTGAGTTTATTTAATGAAATCATATCTAGAGTGCCAGTCAGAAGATCTGAATTTTATATTTTTTTGGGCTTTTGATGATGCATTTGAATCTTTTTTTTGTTGTTGTTGTTTTTTTTTACTGTCAGGCGATGTGATTGACGTGTTCGAGATTATTGTCCCAGCTAAATCCAATTTTTAAAAATGTGGGTGTTCATTTGGGAATAACTAGGTGATGGTTCCAGTTTTTTCACCCTCTTTGTGCAGTGAAACAAAGCAGGTCATTGGCATGTTGCCACCACCACCAATGTGCTTAACAGTTATTGGAAGTCGTAGATTTTCAAACCTCACTTGAACACCAAATACTTGAAACAAAAAACTAACTTTTCAGCAAGATATCAGAGCTTGTTTTAAGTTGATGAGTTCGTAGTACTTTTTCATCAACGTTGAAGAATGATTGACTTAAAACAAGCTAGTTAGTGTTATTTCTAGTGTACAAATTAGACTAAAGATGACATTTGTTTTTACAGTGTAGCAGTTTGTGTGTCTATTGAAATTCATAACATTTAAGGTTCACTATTTGTCTGTTGGAAAAATGTTACAAAAATATTTTAAAATCTCAGTTAATCAGACTAACTGCATAGTTTTGTGAAGGGTATTTGCTGCCCTCTGGAGGTTGGGAGTGAAAGTGCAACCTGTTAGACAATCTTCCTGTCTTGTAATTTTCATTTACGATTTGTGAAAATTAATAATTATGCAAGCTTAATCATGAAATGTTTGTGCAATAAAAAAAAAATGGATCTATTTGATCATTTTAACTTTGTCCATGTGTGTAATAATGTTTGTAACCTGCTCACTCTTGTCATTTTCTCCAGATGGCATCCGGACTCCAAAGTCAAGTGCAAGACCATTCCAACATCACAATGTTCATTTTTATTGCATATCCAATCTTTTTTGAAAAAAAAAACAAAAAAACAAGACAAAACACCATAATACTGACTCCAAACACCCCCCAAAAACTATCAAGGGCAAAAATTCTCTCCTTCTCTCTCCTTCTCATTTAAAAGAGCACAATTGTCTGTCACTCATTCAGCTTAAGGAAAGAAAAAAAAAAGAAGAAGAAAGAAAAACACTCAAAAAAAAAAAAAAAAAAGCTTGAGGAATTTAGTGATTTCAAGGTGGGCTGCTGGGGGAAAATATCTCCCAACCAGTATGGTAGTAAATGAAAAATCCGGAAAACCCCGTCCACTGCTCCACCACACGGCAAACATGTCCTGCATCCTCATTTTGCACAGGTCTGTGTGTATGATATGTCGTGACAGTGTTCTAAAAATTCATATCTTTTTTTTTTTTTTTTTTTTTTTTTGACCATGTTTTATTTTTGTTCATTATTATACTTTTTTTTTTTTTTTTTTTTTTTTTTTTCTTTTTTGAAGAGAGGTAGATCAGCGAACTCAGTTTAATGTTTAAAACGAGGATCAAAGCTTTGTTTTATTTCCTAGTCTTTACACGTTTTTAGAGAATGTTGTTTTTAGGCGGAGAAGCAAACCAACCTCCAGACGGCGCCATCGTTAAGTCCAGCTTTACCCCACTGGAGAACAAAAGTGAAAGAATTCAGCTTCAACAGGGAGTCCTCAAGCCACATCTCACCCTTCTGTATATTTAGCTCCATGATACTTTAATGTTTTTTTTTTCTCTTTTTCTCTCTCTCTCTGTTTATTTCCAGTGTAGTCCACAGATCTTTGTTTGCACAAAAATTAAACGTTGCATATATAGGATAATGTCTAAAGAAAAAAAACGTTAACTAACCAAGCACATGCTGTTTATGATAATGAATGCTTGTTTTTAAAATGTAATAAAAAGGAAAAAAAATGACAAAAAAACCCAAAACATTTTAACCATTCTTACACCTTTCTGTCTGGCAACAGTGTAGAATAATTAAATGAAGATTAACCCATCAGATCATAATCCACCCCTCCCCCCCTTCTCTTTCTTTTTTTTTTTTCTTTTTCTTTCCTTTCTTTCCCCTCCTCTTTTAGTTTAGTTCTCCCTGGTTCGTGTTGCCCGTGGTCGGGACCGGTGATGTGATTCGGTTGTGTAGGGACGACCTCCACTTTTAGCCTGGTTGCAATCCGGACGTTTCTTTTTAACAGAGGTGCCCATTCCGTGCTTGGAAATGCAGTTACTACTCTGTGAATGACATGTTGTATAAATCAATGTTTGAAAATAATGATATTGAAACTTTTTAAGTTAAAAACAAGAAAAAAAAAGATTTTGGTTGTCTGCCATGGGTGGGTTATCTCTTAGAATCGCATGCTGTAGAATTGCTTAAAAGGTGCATATGGAATTAAGTCCTTTTGATGTTTTTCTTTAAGAAAATAACCTGTTGAATATATCAATACAATGGTATTTATATTTTTCTTTCTATTTTTCTTTGGTTTCTTTTTTGTTTTTTTGCTACTCTGTGCATACATGATTCAACTGAAATGTCAAAGCTATGCACTCGAGAAGCAAGCCCTGAAACATAAACGGTTACTCGGTCCATTCTTGGGAGGGATTCCACAAATTTTAGAAGTACCATAAATGCTTAAAATGTTCACACACACACACACGTACAGGCATTCATTCACCTAAACACGTACAGTCCAAACGGAACAAATACATTTTTCATTCCTTCTGTAGCAAAACAAAATTCCATTTACAGAAACATTTTATAACTTTGTTTTGTTTTGACCTTCTTTAGAAAACGAGAGAAAAAAATCTTGCAGCATTTGAATGGCAGAACTTTCTGTTGTTCCCTTCTCCTTGTAAACGATACGCTTTTTCTTTAGCAGTAGTAACTTTATTTTCCAATCTGTTTTTTTTTTTTCTTTTTTTTTTTTTTTCTCTCTGCGACATTCTGTACAAAAAAAATGTGCTGTAATTGTGCGTTAGGCCTGGAGTTGGCAAAAAAATAAAACAAATAAAAAATGTTAAAAATTAATTAAATTCCTTTTTCCTTTTCTCTTTCTCCATCAAATAACTGTAGAGCTCTGCACCCCGTCCCCACTTCCCCTCCCTTTCACCTTTTGTATTTAATTTTAAAGTCAGTCAGTGTACAACCGAAAGCTGGATGCAAGATAGAAACTATATTAAAATGTACTGTTATTTAAGATGTAATAAAAAGCAGTTTGAGATGACCTACTGTGTGGAGTGTGATTCACTTAGAGCGATTCCCACTGAAGCTAGAATGTTGCAGACTGTTTGGTTTCCTTGTAATTATGTTTAAGTCAAATAAAACTATTTCTTATCCACTGTTGAATCACCCTGGCTCATCTGTGCAGCGTTTCTTGTCTGAATGTCTTCTGAACATCGACTCATTTCAGTACTCCTTTAACTTCATATCGCTATTATGCAATTATTTATTGGTTTCCAGGTATTTGATGTTGTATAGACTATCAATTATTCACTCAGAGAAAACTGCCAGAGATGCTCCAACAACCGTATTTTTAATGTTTGTATAAAATCATTTGGAGAGAAATTAACTTTTTTTTTCTTTTTTTCTGCCCCCTACTGGACAAATGGATCAATTTATCTTACTGTATGCAGCACTACAATATTTTAAATTTGATATTTACCACCTTTATTTCATTTCAATGTTCTTGCTCTTGGTATGCGATAGATATGATCAAACATTTATGAAAAAGTAATGGTGATTGTCATCAATTCCAAGGGGAAATTAAATGTAATTTTTTATATCCAAGGTTCATCATAGAGTTGTCGATGCTGATCGCTATGGGCCAGGAAGGATCTTCTTTTGCAGTCTGTGATCCAGCGATTCTGAAGAAGCTTCTGACTTCTATATATTAATCACAATTTGTCTGTATATGGATAGAAAATGCAATGTGCTAGAATTATGTAATTTTTCCAAGAACACACAGACTGACCTAAATGGAGAAACTTTTTATGGAATTATAAAAATGTTTTTTTAGTCTAGGCCTAAGGCAAGGGTTCAGGAATCCAGTCCTCAGGTTCAGATGTTGTACAGGTTTTTGATGCGACCGATTCAATCCGCCTGAATTCTTCAACTCTCTCGGCCTCCTTTCACTCTTTATGACAGTCTTTCTATTTAAGATCAACTGACTGTTTTTTTTTTTTTTTTTGTATTTGCCGAATTATGACATTTCTGCAGATGATTGCAATTGCTTCTGCAAATTTCACCATATAAACGTTCAGCTTACAGCATTCACACTGAATTTTACCAGGAAATGTGTTTTTTTATTATTATTATTCTAGTCTTTAAAGAACGTTCTCTAAATCTCTAAAGTAATAAAAAGAGTACATTTTATCAGTAGCTCACATTACAGAATGCATAAATGAAGACACTTATGTTGTAGGTACACCTATACCTACCCTGCCTCTCACCCACTGACTGGTGGGAACAGGAACCAGCCCTGCTGCATGAATAAGCAGGTACAGAAAGGAATTGTATGAATGGATTTTATGACAGGTGATATTTTTGGATGATCTAAAGAGTATTTATTTTTTCCACATGCTACAGTCTTGATCCTAATTGTTCTCTACAGATTCTCCCAACTTGGGTCAGGCTGCATGGATCAGCCTTAGTAGCCAGTCACTCTTAGGTCTTCCAGCGACGGTTAGATGAGTTTTAGTGCAGGTTCTGGCTAAGTCACTCAAGAACGATAAGAGACTGATAACTCCTTTGTTATTTTGGCCCACATGTTTTCCTCAAAGGTCAAGCAGCTGTTGATAATTGTACAACAGATGCTTGTACAATTATCAACAAGCTTTGACAATTGCACGTTTGAACCTTGTAACCTCTCATTACAAGGTAAGGTGAGGTTACCTTGTACAACCTCAAGGTAACCTCTCATTGCCTTGAGGTTGTACAAGGTAATGTACAACCTCAACAGCATGTCCACTGATTAAAATCAGGAGGACATGGTGGGTACGTCACAGAGAGAACTTCAAGTTGCTCCAAACTTCTTCCATTTCCAAAGAGAGCACAGTGTTTTTCAGGATGTTCAATGCTGCCAAAGGTTTATGTAGACTTTCCTAGATTTGCACTTTGTCACAATCTAGTCTTTAAAGATCTGCAGACAATTCCTCTTTGCTGCATTATTTGGGTTGTGTGAGTGTGTGGGTGTATGGGTGGGTGCTTTTTCAAATTCTATTCAATTACATAAATTTACTAAGGTGAACTTACCTCTTCAATCAGGAGATACCTAGCTCACTTGAGAGTCATGGCAAAGACTGAATATTATATTATTTTGATTCCTTTTTAACAAATTAGAATAAAATTCCACTGTTATGGAAGATAGTGTGTGGAATTTTAAGAATTAATGTCATCTAATTTGGATTAAGGCTGAGATTGTGGCCAGATAAATTTAACCTAACCTTCTTTTTTTGTCAAATAAAATTGTTTTTCCTTTGTTGCATTTTATGCATTTATATATTTTTTTATTTTTGGGAAGAGCTGTTTGGCATCATATGTTTATTCAACTTTATTAATTTAACCAGAAGTGGTTAGAGTTGCAATAAAGGAAAAGCACTCAAATAAGGGCAGCGCTGTTTCAATCTATTTTTACTGCAGTAAAAGCAACAAGTAGTCGTCAAAGAAAGCAATGATAGAAAAAATGCATTTCATAAAGAAGCTACTTGAGTAGCTGATCATAATGTCTGATTTAATATGTAAAATGACTTAATTTTACAGATTAAATTTTAAATTTTAAAACAAAGTTGTGTGCATATTTAGGAATAAAACCCCCCACTAATGAATAAAAAAAAAGATTAACACAAATAAATATTGGATTAGAAGATAACAAATTCAAGCTGAAGAAGCACTTTTCCAAAGAAAAAAACAAACAAAATTTTGTAAAGTCAATAAAATGAATACTTACGGTAGGTAATGTTAGAATAGGGTAAAGTATTTCCAGTGTTTATGTTCACGTGACCTCCAAGAACAAAGTGTCACTTTAACTGTAAACTGTAAGTGTGAGTCTGCATCTTTGCTAAAACTTGTGCGTTCTTCATTAAATGAAGTTACTCACAGTGGGGTATTGCTTTTTATTTGAGTAAAAGGCAATACCCCATAATTACTCAAGAAAAAGAGAAAGTATGGTGCAGTAAAACTACTAAAAGTACATTTTCCCCCAAACTTTCACTCAAATAAGTATAACTGAGTCAATGTAATTAGTTATTATCCACCTCTAAGTTGAACATATGCTGAAAAAGATCATCTGTCCACTCTTTTAACCCCCCACCACTACTTTGTAAAAGAAAGGTAATTATAATTACCTTTCGTGTGCCTTTATTTATTTATTTATACTATTTTATTAATAGTGACGATACACTCCATTAATATTGGTTGAGACTTTTTATTTTTTATTTTTTAAACAAAATAGTATTATTTCTTCTTTTCGTGCAAATATTGTTTTACTCCTTTAACTGGACGAGGTGAGGAACTTGCTATTTGACGTCACCAGTTTGAGAGCGTCTGATTGGTCAGTCGGGATCAGGAAGCGGTGAGCTGACTGTTGACAGCTCTCCGGTGAACCAAGATGGTGAAGCGCCGTGATCTTAGCCCGTAATCCTCCGGCGGTCCTCTGAACTTCAGCCGAGTTATCCTGCTGTAAGGTTTTCTGCTAAAAAGGTAACGTTGGAAGCCAGAAACAGCGCGACGCTGTGTTTTCTACGACGCACCGGGACCTTAACTCGCTAACTCGCTAGTTTAGCTGCTTCATGACTCGTTTCTTCACACTTTCTTAGCCGAATCTCCCTTTTTTTTTCCCCCAAACGCTGCATTTTTAGACTTTCTTTAAGTCGTACTTTTCTTAAAAGCTTGCCAGGCTGCCAATAATAGTAATAACAAGCTCTTAGCTCATGCTAATGCTTACATAATTGTGAAAATTTGGCCTGCTAACCTACAGCATCATGGAGAAACGTTATATAAACAAGCTGCTGCGGAGGTTGAACTTTTCACCTGAAGCTGCTCCGGAGAGGGTTTCAGCAGCCACACTGTGTAAAGAAGTGTGCTTGCATTATTTATGCGTTTCCTCAGTTCAAGTTGTGCAAGTTTTACACTGAAACCCAGCTGCAGTCCCAAAACTGTTCCTCCCATGCATGCCAATCAGATGACTGTTTTGTAACCATTCATGCACGGTGGCTCAACTGTGTTGACTTGTCAGTTCACTTAGAGCCTGGCAATCAGAGATGGACGGTGGATCGGAGGTGCGACTGGAGGCCCCCACCTTCTGCTGCTCCACCTGCGAGGGAGCGCCGATCACAGGTCGCCTTTCCACTCAACGCATGAAGGCCCGCAGTCTGAGCACCTCCTCAGCCACTTACTCAGAGCACAGGTCAGTAGGAGCCAGGTACCCGCTGCATAGCACAACGCGATGGACCCCTTTTTGTACACTTTGTCTTTCTTGTTTTAAGCTCTTTTCAATGTAAATTACGCGTTAGTCAAAGCCCGAAGCCTTCCAATGGGGGATAGTTGGGGGAAAACAGCCAAAAATCAAGATCCCAGGGTTGCTTTTCTGCTAAATATCACTGAATGTGCCTCACAGAAAAATAAGTAAAGCTGCCAACCTGTTAAGGCAGCAGACCTAGTACAAGTTGTTTCACCATACAGTCCCACTGTATGATAACTTTATATTTAAAGCTACGCAGGCAGAAAACAGGGTGTACTTGTTCCACAAGTTCATGCAAACCCGTCTGATGAAAAACCTGCAAACTGATTTGCTTCAGCTTCTACAGCATCATCGGTCATAACTCCTGCAACTATCTAGAGATGTCAAGATTTGCCCGTCTGCTAATGCCAGCTGATCAGATCGATTCTCGTCTCTTGTCACGTTATTGACTTTAAAGGGGTGGTGTTATATCGTAATGTTATTCCCTCATCAAAAACATATCCGGAGTGTTGTTTTGATTTTTTCAACACATCTTTGAGAAATCCTTGAAAGTCTAATGGCAACCATTCAAGATTTGTCTTAAAGCTCCGCCTATTTCCACGAAGCTACACCTTGAAATGGCATTTTCCAGCCGAGCAGGAGCTTCGTAAAGAGACAAAGTCCAACTCCAATGTCAAATTTCTTTTATGTCATATGTCATATTTAAATCCATGCCATGCTTCTTAATGGCACTACCTGCCTGGAAATTATACATTTAATTTTCATTAAAAGCAAACAAAGCTGATTCCGTTTCATCACCCAGATGTGTTTTTGTCAGTTTATGAATGTTTTCAAGATTTTGAGGTTTAATTTTCTCCATAGAATTCCTGCCATTATGGGTTTTTTTTCTTTTCTCAACCAAAGTTGTGTATGATTTATACAATATATACAAAAATAAAAATGTGAACCAACCATGCTAAAAAAAACTGGTTAGCTGGCCAACAAAAGGAGACGAGACAAGACGCAACAAAAATGGTCTGTAGAGTCTGGTATCCTCCCTGTAACCATAGTAACAGGCATCAAAAGTGGATAAATAAAACAGCAGAATACAAAAAAAAAAACACTAATCAGAAAGGCTTCCAAAAATCCCCATGGAGCAGCAGGAAGAGGAAGCCTGCAGTGAAAATTGAGCCAGGCTTCCTGTTAACCTCCCTATCTACCCCTGTAATCAGATTTGTCCAGGTGCATGTGATGAAGGGGGGTGGAGGGGGTAAAAATAAAAACAAGAGGCTCCGACACAAAATCACCAGCAGAGGGAGAGCTTGTAACACAGCCACTTCTCCTGAAAGTCCATTTGATTTCTGAGGACCTCTGTGTTGCCATGCTGCAGCAGCCATCCCCCACCCCACCCAGTTGGTGACGCTTCAGAGCAACTTCTGTTTTTAGCGGCTTCATTAGAAACGTTTCCTCAACAACCTTGTCACATTATCTGTTGCACGAACTCTCGACACTTGAGAAATCAGTCCGTGTGTGGACAGATCCTGCAGCCTTCTTTGAAACAGTCTGATGAAGGGAAAACCTCAAGAGGCTGGAGGTGTTTGTTCCTAGTCGATGTTGTCAGTAGCTGGTATCCGTTTGCGAGATGAGGAAATCTGTAAAAAAAAAAAAAAAAAAAAAAAAAAGTGAACATCTCCCAAGATGTTGAAACAAACTCCCACAAAGGCAACACTATTGTCTCCTTTTTTTCTACCCACACAAGTTTGTTGTGAAACATGTCCTTTTTTTTTTACTGCGTTTGAGTGTCAGAAATCCCCTTTTCCTTTATTTTGATGCAATAATTTATATTTAGCTCCTTTTTTTTTCTCAAGTGTTTGCAGGAGTTACAAAAACCATCTTGCGTCAGAGCTGCCTTTCTTTTAAAAGTGTTTATTTAAAAAGAAAACCCCTGTGTTCGTCATCCTGTGGGATCCTTATTTCTGGATGAATGATGCATGCATTTAAAATAAGTGCATCCAACTCAGGAGAGCATATTTTATTATAAAAGGTCATTTAAAGCTTCACTTTTCAGACATCTCTAGCGACTTTTTATCAACAAAAAACAACTGAAAAATCTAGTTGCTTTTTTCCTGTGTTGTTGGAGACTTTAATGGCGACAATGCTTTTTTTAAATTCATTTAAATCCAAAATTCCAAATTTCATTTTAAATGAAACTCATTTAAAGTTTCATTTTTCAATGTTGGATTAATTTATTCCAGTGACCTCAAATACAAATAAAAGTAGCTTGAAACAGCCGAATTTAAGCTCAGTAAATCAGAGTAGGAGAGTTGCTTGACTCAGTAAAGGGATGTGAAGTGACACAACGTGTTGTAAGATTCATTTCTCCCTTTTAAGAAACCTGCTTTGCTACAAACCACAACCTTTTTTGGTTGTTGTTTGGGGAAAAAAGTGTGTTTGTGATCATTAAACATTGACTTCTGTTTTCTGGGCTGCAGCTACAAGAGGTCAACGTGATTGTTTTAAAGCAGTACATGGCTCCTTTCTCCACGTATGACTCGGCAGAGGTTTACAGGTTTATTGCTACAGACTAAGTGCAGGAATCTCTACGTGTCACTTGATGATGGACAAAAATAGTCATGCTTGTAAATATGTGCAGCTCAAGGAATTTCAAGAAACCGTAAAACGAAATCATTGATTTGAAATGTGAACCAGAAGACTTTGGGACACTGATCATGTAGAAAAATGTGAGATGTCTTTATTCCAGAGGTCAGGTTATTCTGATATTATCAAATTACTCTGGTTACTCTGAAAACAAAATCAACTTTATAGACCTGGATGTTTGTTTCCTCTCTCTTCCAGGAGGACTCAGTGGCTTCATGGACCGAGTCCTGTCACCACCTTTGGCCCGAAGGCATGCATGCTCCAGAACCCACATGCTGTGATGTAAGTTGGACAAAAATACATATATATAATTATTATTATTATTTTTTTATCGCTTTGTTAGTCACTAGCTTAATATGGAACAGCCACTGCGATACAGCCAGTTTCTGGTGGCATGAAGCCTCCATCTGTCTAACATGAATAATTTGGTGGGAGTGCAAACGACACTTTTGAACACCTAAGATGATACGGCTCTTTCTGAAGGCAGATTTTTCCTGGGCTCTTTCCTGAAAGGCAGTGAAGTAATGTAGTACTAAAGTTACCATTAGCATGTGGCTGCAGACTCTTAGGACAACCTTGACGTCCCACTGGCTGCAATGCTTTTTGGTTGGTGCATGCACACCTCACACACAGTTTTCACATTAAAACTGCTTTATGCTTTAATCTAGTTTTTCACACAATGGAAGGATTCATGTATTTAAGTTTTTAATTGTCAGTAGTTATTTTTTAACTTGCAGAAACATCTGGAACGCTATGTGCAAGTTAACCACAAGGCAGATATCGGCACGCAACATCCAATAAAGATACAGTTCTTTTTTCTTAGTCTGCAAAAACACATTTCACACTTTATTATTTGTTTCCAAAAGGGGGGAAATCTAAGTCTTTACTAAACATCTAGTGTAAATCAAATGTTTTCGTCCTGGACTATTTCTGCTCAAATTCGTTTTCTAGTCCTGCTAACCTCACAACTCTTTCACTCAAGTGTCTCCATATCCTCTTGTGTAACTTGTGAAGTAAGTGTGAACCAAAAAGGTGAAAAACCTTAAATGGTTATTTGCAAATTTAGTCCTTCATGCAAAGAACCAGGCAACGAATGAAAACCTGAACTACAACAACAACAACAGTAGTTAGACAAAGATTTAAACATTTGTTCTTTAAATGCACAGCCTTGCTGCTCTGTGTGCTTAGCGTGAGTTTTCTTTAGCTAATGCGGTTTATGCTTTGATATTAAACTTCCCTGGAGTCACACCCAGCAATGTCTGCAATTGTCAGATCAACACATAGATCAGATGACTGATTGAAAAGTAAGTGACGTAAGCTCAACATGTATACCTTGAATGGCGTATCTCTGTGGGCCACAGCTTAACTTTTTGTCGTGTCATGATGAACAACAAAAAAAATAAAAAAATAAAAAAAATACATTACTGCTTTGTTTTGATTGGGAAAGCAAAAAACGTTAACCGTTTGTCTTTCAGAGATGATGATTCCCAGTGTGGTTCAGAGTGCGTGTGCAGTCCTACCTCTACATTAGTATTTTAATGTTCAGTTATTCCTTAGAAGTTCTCATTACTCATTCGTCATCTGACGTTGTGGTGAGTCTGAACACACAGAGCCGAGACCAAAAGTGTGACACTGTCGTAGAACTGAAGTGAACTCCTAATGTAAGCGAATGGAACAAGAATCTCAGCTATGCGATGCATTGAGGTTGTTGTTCTTGGCTCTGCGAGCAGTTTCTCCAACAATCTGCAAAAACAGATCAAAGAGTTTGATAGTGCAGCTGCGGGAGTGACCAAACATGACAAACCGATGTTTGGTGATTTCCAGGGTGTATTTTAGCATCTGAGAAGTGATTGTTTTTGCTTTTGGAGTAACATGACTAGAGGTGGATGGATCAGATGTTTGTAGCCAATTCCTGATTTTTGATTTTGGTTGATTCTGATTTCTCTTTAAGAACTGTAAAAATATAAAATTATAATTCAAAATTTTGTTTTCTTGCCCTCCTCCTATGAGGTAAACCTTTAAAACTGCATGCTAAAACAACTACAAAATAATAAGAGTTGATATTTATATCGTTTGCATTTCTTTATGTACAGTAAGCTAGTTGGCTCTCTACAGGCTGTAAGTAGGATTACAGCCAAATGCTTATCTGAATCCAACACCTGCCATGACAGAGTTGATCAGAGAGTAAAACAGAGCAACTTAAAAATAAAATGTTCTGCTTTCTTGGCATCTTTTAAGTCTTGCTTTCTCTTGCCCTCTCGCAGCCGGAATTTACTGCAGACATGTCCTGAGACATCCAGAAATGATACTTTCTTATTCAATCTTGCAGATGTTTCATCCGACTTTGCATTTTGACACCTTAATGATACTGAACATGGCTAAGTTTGAGTCTGTATAACAATTTGAACAGTGATGAGAGTTACTAACCACTTTATGATCAGACATGCAGGCCACCTGAGGAGGTAGTAATGTAACCATAACCAAGAGATAAATCCTTATGACTTTGCCTGTTGATGCCTACATATGATCATTTTAGTTAGCAAACTTTTTAAAGATTTTTTTTTTTTTTAACCAATCACTGGTCAGGTTTAGTCTGGTTAAAAACCAGCTCTTTAGAGTCTTGACTCTTGGCTGATGAAAAATGATTACATCAGCCAATAATTTTGGCTGATGTAACGTTTCTTTACAACAGAAACGTTGTAAAGAACGTTTACAACGTGGACTTTATTGAAGTTATATATTTTACCTACGTGTGTAACGTGTCAGTTTGATGCTAGCAAGCTTACTGAGAAGCAACCACCCTCCACTGCTAAGAGAGAAGTGCCTCAACGAGACAGCTATTAATGTCAATTCAATAATTGGAAGTGTGACCAACTGGATCGCTATGTTCACTTCCTCCATTGCCATTACCAAAACTACAGGCAGATTACAATTCCAAAACAGCACAGAAAATCAAGGTCATCCGTCCAAAACTTCTCCTTCTCTTCACCGATTGCCCCGGGTTTACATTCTACCAGAGGAATCTATGTAAATGGGAGAAATCACAGAAGGGGAAGTGGAGAGAGATTAAAATCAATTAGAATTGCACAGGAAGGCAGTAGCCAGCCTAGGCCAGCTTCAACAAAGCTAAAAAATATAGCAATCAGGTCATTTGTACGTACATTCCTACTTAAAACACATTTTTTTCGTGGCATGCCGTCATTTGCACACACAATGACATGGACCAAACCCTGCAAACATCTCCTGTTTTCATTATGTAATGCAAACACCACTGCAATTTTGAAATACGCAGTTGCTTTTGTGCCACCTCATCTCATTATCGTCTCAAACTGAGCCACACAGATCGTTAATTGTGGTTAGCATATTGTTTTAAGTCCCCTTATTGTTATAAAAGACTCCCAGCCTTTGCTTTTCTTTTGATTAGTCAAAGCCTGGACTAATGATGACCTACTGACACCCTCCATCATGCAATCTCCTGTCTGCTGTTTGTTTCGCTCGCTGTGTCTGTAGGATTAGCATCCTTAAAGCTGCTCGACGGGTTAAAAGTAGCAAAACCAGGCTATCTTTGTCTCAAACATTGGCTGGGTGGATACAGTTTTGTCCGGGCAATTATAGGAAAAGATGATTAGGCATGGAGGACAAAGGTAAAGTGTTCATGCTGAAGACTTTGTCATGTCGGGTGAGGCTGAGGTGGATTTTTTTTTTTCTCTGATTCTTGTACAAATCACACCAAAATCCACTTTTGTTTTTAAATTTAAATTAAATTTCTTTTACCTCTAACCTGAATCATATTTTAATTGAGGAATTTAAATCGAGGACCGTTCATTTATTGGATTGATCACCTCCACACCTTTCCACCTGATTTTTCTTTTTCTTCTTAGAATTCACTGGGAACAAATTTAAGACACTCCGACATTTCTAACATACTTTCGCATTGCAGTTTGCCAAAAAATCTTGGCATAGATGTCGTCTTTAACTTGCTGCAAATACGTTTGTCAGATAAGACGTTCTGTTGTAAAGAAACGTTGGCGCAAATGATCTGAAGTAAGAGAGGTCACTTCCTCTTCATTTCATGTATTTACAAAGCATTAAATCACAACAAAAGGCTGTAATTGAATCCAGTATTTAGCTGATAAAAGTCTTTGTCCAGGTTTTTGTCATTAACAAGGACGATTCATGCGGTGAAGTTAGATCTGTGACAAAAGGAGAAAGGTTTTCAGAAAATAGCGACATAAAACTGATGAAGAGAAGCGCAATCCAATCAAATAGCCCCATTGTTGTTTCAAATTATAAAAGGAATATAACCTGAATTCATTTCCATTCTGTAGTACATACAGTCTCTACATGAATATGGAAGAGGCGATACGACAAAATACATTTCATCAACTAAAACGTCATAAGGTTTAGCTGGCTAAAAGAAGAGATGGATTGCAACAGACGCTGTGTGGTCATGGAAACAAGTTTACTTCATGATGTCATGCTGATTCCGACCAACGGGATCAAGAGAAAGAGACAAAAACTGTAACTTTTTATCGTGACACCATTATGCTTCGGTTTTTATCCATGAGAAATGAGCCTGTAGCACACGGCCTTGAAATAAGAGACGCAACAATTTGCTTGTTTAAAAACCTTCCAGTACCCCTTGTATTATCTCTCTGTTTAGACTGCACACGAACACCGGCCAAGGTGGGCGTTGCTAAGTTGTGTGTACCTACAGCCGTGCAACGACGGCAGACATGCATTTCCAGAACGGCTGGTTATGTGAAAGTTGTACCCTTCAGACTCTCCTCCCTTTTTAGTCACACTCCTTCAGGATTGAGGACACCAGATGATCCGGGCCCTTACTCAGCCATCAGGCATCCTGCTGAAATACGTCCATGCATTGTCAACACAGGCATGAGGTACTTATGAATATTTCACATGTTAACTCGCATGATCAATCGATTTAGAGATAAAACTCTGTGACGAGCTTTGTGATTGAACCTATTTTACTCCGATACCCTTAAATGCACCATTAGGCCTGTCTCGACAGCAAATTTTCCTCGTCACTAAATTGACCCAGAAGCCACGATAAATGATAGTATTGTTGTTTTGAGGCCATTTTAAGGTAATATATTGATAACACAATAATAATGCAAATTTGTTTCCTCAAACAACAGTAGACTTTAATTTTATACAGAACACTCCACAATGGGACTGGAAGAAGAAAAACGTCAAATAAAGCGTTAAGTGTTAATAAAATTGCCCTTCGAAAAATATTAATCATCAGAATGGAAGTTGTCAAGCTCAATTTATTTTATCGTGTGATTAGTTTCTTATTGCGACAGGCCCACAACGCTCCGGCCATCATGTAAGAGTCGCAAAAAGAAAGCAATCAAAAGTTCACAAATTGTGTTCTGATGCGTCTGCAATCAGATCCATTTATTCCAAATAAAGCATCAGTCTGTCTTTGTGGCTCACACTTAACTAGTATTTTACTGGTTTACTTGGCTCGTCTTATCACACTCTGGGCGCCTCGGAAAAACATACATCACTACCTGAACTGTTTATACCCCACTATAGTTGTGCCTTTTTACTATTTTATTTAGAATGATAAAAATCCTTCTTATGATGGTTAAAAGTCACATTTTCAGCTTCCACTCATTAGGTAAACCTAAAATGTAGCTGTATGTAAAACAGCTACATTTTGTGTAGCTGATTAGTAGCTGTACTTTGAACATCACTGCTGTGATGTTGCAAAGAAAACGTTGCTGCAAATACCGTGCATGATGCGGAGTTTGCTCAGCAGGTCACGCTTTAAAAAAAGATGATCTTTCACTTGTTTTATTACTAAAACATATTTTTTACTTCCTTACTGTAACAGCACATGCTTTAGTGCATCATCCTGTTAATGTCCAATGAAACCGGCCTGAGGCAACAGCGCCTCAGACCAGTTTCATTAGTTTCCTGTCTCTGTAGCTGGTCAAGACGCAGAATGAGGTCATGCAGGTGGAAAAACTTTGGCATTGAAGTAAATGTGCCGCCCTCAGTGGCAGCTGAGGTTGTTGTGCTGCTCGGTGAGTCACACCTGTCCAGCGAGGAGACGGGGGAGTGGAGTGGGCGGGGCCAGCTCGGCTGCGTGGGTGGGGCCCAGCATGCAGAGAGGCCTTAAGAGGAGCGAGAGCTTTACCTCAGGAGCAGAGCTGCAGAGAAGGTTTTAGTGCCAGGTCCTGTCGGGGACAATTACAGTCTCGGTGGCTGCAGCTCTTATCCCCGGGAGGCCTGAGCGCCGCTTCTCAACTTTCAACACAGGAGTTTTATTTAGTGGGAGCTTCAGAATGTGTTGTTGTTAGAGGCGGGATGCGCTGTTCTGAGAGACGCAACCATCGGGACAGAACCTGCTGAGTCCACCTGAAGCAGCGTCGGTTTTATTTATTTATTTATTTTTTTATAACCATGAAGTTTAACCAGTGTGTATCAGAGGAGACACAGGGGAGCCACAGCGAGAACAAAGTCTGGAAATGGTGAGAAATTAACTTTTTTTCCCTTTTTTTCTACCCCTGAAGAGGAATCTGTGAAGAGGGGTCAATTCTAACCAAACCTGGCTGTAAATCATCAGTTCAAGGCTGAGAACAACAGATTCCTAGAAGTGGAGCGATGAACGCAGGTAGTCGCTGCTAACAGCGTGTGTGATCAAAGGCGGGATGTGGTTTGGAGACAAACCGGCGGAATGAAAGGGGAAGGTCGGGGTGTGGACACTTTGAGGTGATCCGACGAGGAACTGGTCCTGAATAGATCAGAGGGTCACCGCCGGATCGCTTTGTCTCCTCTGGTTCACAGGGAAGCTATTCTGGTCAGTTTTTTTTTCTGGGGAAGAGAGAGACTTCTCTAGATCTGGGTTAGTTTCTGTTGAAAACATCCCAGCTCTGCCTTTTTGAAGGTTTTGTGTTTGGTTGTGTTGCATTGTTGGGGGGAGGTTTTGGTTTTAAAAAAAATGAAAATAAAAAGAGGAACTTGAAATGTGATCACGTGACGATTCGTCCAGTTGAAGTCAGAGATCTCCAATTGATCCATACTCCTCTTTCTGCCTCTGAAGATTGAATGCATGATGATGATGATTAATCTTTGCTGATACCTAAATGATATTGCTGTATACAAACTTGTATTTCCAGTTTGTGTATGTACTGTTGTGGTTCACTTATCAGTAGGCATTCACACAAAAAAACACATCTAACAAACATCTACCGTTATGAAATCAATTTTCTCTTAAAGAGAAAAGCAGTAATTATTTCTACTCCTCATTAATCAGTGCAGCATATTGATTGTTGCAGGTTTAATCATTTACAACATTCATTTGTTGTTTTGTCTGTGTGTGTGAATCCATTGAGGCACCCAAAGATGGAGCTTAAAGTTTTCAAAATCTTCAGAATATTCTAAGTGTTTAATGTTTTAAGAGCCGCGCTGAAGCAGAACAATTTGATATTCAATTTTTCTACATTTAAACTTTTAAAAATCAGATGTGCCACTAAAAGAAATATTTTCTAAACTGATTTGATTGAACGGTCTTCGCAGGAGACCGGAGAGGGAACATGCCGCAGTTCACAGCAACAAGTGGGCGAGGGGCGGCCTCTGCAAACTATATAAAAACCTCCTGATCGTTTTTTATTCGTCACGCTCCCACTTTTCTAGGCGATCGAGTTCGGTTGATGTAAAGATGTCACCGTTGCGTAAGAAGAGCACAGTCGAGCCATTCTGTTAGAAATAAAGGCGGCGTGCTGTTCTGTCCGCCATCTGTAGCTAATGAAGCTAACCAGCAGAAGCAGACTCTGGGATTCCCTTTGGCGCTTTCCATATTCTGCTTTTGATTCGGGAGTATTTTTTGACGCCATGAAATCGCTTCAGTCATATTTATGTAATCATTTTTCCAAGAATGAACTTCTGCGATCCCCGTTTGTCATCTGAACACACTTCTTTCTTCAGAGAAGCTCTCCTGGTTTGTTGTTGAGTTTGTTGGGGACGTTTGGCTCACCTGTTAGGGTTGAGAAGAGGTGAGGCGTTGCAGAACAACGCCAGACACATCAGATTAAAGTCTAGCTTTAATCTGATGTGTCTAATTGGATAGATGCTAATCAGTCCTGGTTATGATGCAGCTTTTGTTAGTTAACAACTCTTATATCAGCTGTCTTGGCTGCAATGTGATATATTCTTTGGGTGTTTGATGCTCCTACAGTTGATTTTGTCTCCTTCAGGCATATTCAGGATCCCGCCAGCCAGAAACTGACGTGGAACAAGCCTCCTAAAAGTGTCCTTGTCATCAAGAAGATCCGAGATGCCAGCCTGCTTCAGCCTTTCAAGGAGCTCTGCATGTTCCTCACTGAGGTGACGGAGGTCCCGATCGTCCTGCCCTTTTCACGCCGCTTCCTTCTGCGTTGCGCGTCACGGGTCTCTTGTTTCTGCATCGCTGCAGGTGAAGAACCTGATGGTTTACGTGGAGAAGAAGGTCCTGGACGATCCGGCCATTTCAGGCGACGAAGTTTTCGCCGCAATCACGAAGAAATTTTGCACTTTCAGAGAAGGTACCGATTCAGATCATTCTGATTTATAGGTTTAGTAATGGATTAATCTACTGTGGGCATTGTGAATATAAATTGTACATGTTTGATGGTGTTTGTGTCGATCAGATCTGGACGATATCTCCAATCGTGTGGATTTCATCATCTGTCTCGGTGGAGACGGAACATTGCTGTACGCGTCTTCACTTTTCCAGGTATCCGCCTGGAACAGCTGATTACAGAAAACCCCACAGTGTCTATACTTCCCGTTGCCACATAATGTGTATTTTCTTGCAGGAGAGCGTCCCCCCTGTCATGGCCTTCCACCTGGGCTCTCTGGGCTTCCTGACGCCGTTCAAGTTCGATACGTATCAGTCTCAGGTCACGCAGATCATCGAAGGTTAGTGAATGTTCCCCGACCCGCCCGTCATCCCGCAGCGCACATTCTTTCTCTGCGGAGCCTTGCATCGCGCGCTCACGCGTGCCTCTGCCCACAGGAAACGCCGGCATCGTGCTGCGAAGTCGCCTGCAGGTGCGAGTGCTCAAGGAGAACTGGGAGAAGAAGGACACGTTGGATGAGAAGGGCATCATCCTGACCAATAAGGACCTGGAGACCAGCCGCAAAGCCATGCAGTATCAGGTATGTGACGGGATTCCTGTAGTGGTTGTTGTTGGTCAACACGGTGAACAGGGTGTGGCATCACCCTGCTCACTTTATCTGAGCCAACAGACACTCCAGCTGCATATTTCCAGGCTTCGGTATCGGTGTCCTCTCTGGCAGCAAACATGATCCTGACTCAGGGCCACTTCCTGTCAGCCTCGCACATGGAGAGTTGACTCCTTGCCCTCTTCCGGCCCCCCCCCCCCTGCTGTCTGTGCGTTTCAGGTTCTTAACGAGGTGGTGGTGGACAGAGGACCCTCCTCCTACCTGTCCAACGTGGACCTCTTCCTGGACGGACACCTGATCACCACGGTGCAGGGAGACGGTGAGTGGACGGGTCGTTAAGCTGACACTGTCATTTCTTTATTTATGTTTTTGTTTTGCACATTGAAAGCGGTAGGAATATAATTACTCAAGATGATTTTATTGTTGAAAGGATAACGGTAAGACAGAAAAATTCTGGTAACCCCAGAAAGCCACAATCACAGCTGAAACATGTGAAGAATCCTATTTAGCCGCTTCGTTCTCCTTGAAACAACCCGCGTCTCTGTTTTTGCCTCAGGTCTGATCGTTTCCACTCCGACGGGCAGCACGGCGTACGCGGTGGCCGCCGGAGCCTCCATGATCCACCCCAACGTCCCGGCCATCATGATCACCCCCATCTGCCCTCACTCCCTCTCCTTCAGACCCATCGTGGTGCCTGCAGGAGTGGAGCTCCAGGTACGTGTTCAACAGCGCCTCCTCTGTCTGGAAATGGAACTGCGTTGTCATTTTTAAAAAAAGAAAAGAAAAACAAAGATAGGAGGAAGTGGGGGATTTTTCTGGGGGAAAATGTGTTGTTTTGTAAGAGATTAAAAATGAACTAAATTCAAATGTTTTTTCTTAATTATTGTTAGACAGTTGAAGTTTAAAAATAAAAAGGGAAGGAGAATAAATAGTTAACTTTTTTCCAGAAATGGATGCAGAGAAGTGTAGCGTTTGTACAAAGAGGCAAAATTATTACTATGATGAATAAAACACCTTGCACAAATAATTAATACACCTTAACGTAGTCTTCATATTTTATCACATCCCTGCTGCGTTTTGATTTTCATATAATGAACATTTTTTAGCATATAAAAATTAGAAACACGCTGCATACATTGTATGTTCAGTCTTTTTGATTCTCCTAAATAAAACCCAGTGAAGACAATTGGATTTGAAAGGAAAGTGTTCAAAGGGACGACGATGTTGACTCACAATATTGGGAAAATGTCTCGTTCCGCCAGCAGATTATTTCACTTATAACTTGTTCATTTTCATCAGTTCTAATTATGGATTCAGAACAAGGTCCTCTATTTTGCTGGATTGTTATTTTAGCATTATTTCAGGTGCACTACGGTATTTGCACTAGAAGCTAGATCCAAAATACTCCGTTTAGATTTTGTGCTTTTGCACTGTGGGGTTCTGATCCGTTTTCTCTCCATCTAGTTTCTGGTCTTTACACCTGACGGCATGTTTTCCTCGTAAAAGCTGCGCCGGTGTTTCTTCAGAGCGGTCTGAGCATGTCCTCCTTCCTCCTCTCCTCTCAGATAAAGCTGTCCCCTGATGCCAGGAACACGGCCTGGGTGTCATTCGACGGCAGGAAGAGACAGGAGATCTGCCATGGAGACAGGTCGGTCCGCACGCCGAGCTGCTCGCCGTCGTGATAAATGGTGGCTTGAGTAACTATTGTTGCCTTGTTGACAGACAAGGCGACACTCAACACTCAGGCTTTGTTACATAAACTTATCAGGCTCTTTAATTGGTTTGAGTCGCACTCAATCCCTCTCTTTATGTAACGTGTATTGACCTTCCTGGTTGTAATAAAATGCCCAGTGTTGCTCAATAGGGGATTCCACCTCGATGTACTTCACATCAGTGACTACTTCTTTGTTCTTTTTACTGAAAGTTTTTCTATTTCCTTGTCCTGCTCTTATTTGGACCAACCTTTTTTTTTTATTGTTTTGTTTTTCTTCCTTCATCCCTATTCCAGCATCACCATCACCACTTCCTGCTTCCCCGTTCCCTCCATCTGCTTCCGAGACCCGGTGAATGACTGGTTCGAGAGCCTGGCCACGTGTTTACACTGGAACGTGAGGAAGAAGCAGAACTACCTCGGCTCGGAGGACGAAGAGTTCTGAAGGACCGCTCCTTTTGCCTGCCGCCGCCGAGAGCCTGCAACTCTTCACTTTAGTATTGGCAAAAATCAAAGTGCAGTGATGATTTCGGACGTGGAATCAAAAAGGAAAGCAACACACTGCAACTCTTGGGTTGGCGTTGAACCCAAGGGCACAGTCGCGTGGCGTCATAGTGCTGTTGCTGGTTTGCTCCGAAACTTTTTCCACATTCAGGGAGACTTTTTTTTTTTTTTTAAAAGGAAATCAACTCTCTCTGCTGAAGCAAAGACCAAACTAGAGTAGAAAAACTCCAGTTCATGTTTAACTAAGAACAAATGAGAGCTTAAACGTTGCTTTAGCTGAATCCAGGGGCCCAACTGTGCAGAATGTGCCTTAAACACTGCTATCATCAGGATAAAGTGATATTTTGAGGTTACCAAATTTGTCTGTTTATTTTTATGTAACATTTGCCATGTTTGTCTTTCCTGTTAGCAGAACTGAACACATGGCAGTGTTTTAGATAGTTTACTGAATCAAAGGAGGCACAAAGCTGTCGCGAGCCACTTCTGACTGATGTCTGGTTTTAAGGATTTTTCCTTTAAGCATCTGCCAAACATTTTAAAACCTATTTTTTTAGACTGGTGTCTGTGGGTTCTGGTGGTCTGTGTGTGAATGTTGAGGGATTGTTACAAACTTGCCGCGTTTCCCCACAGTGCAGCCGACATGCATCCTTTTAGGTGGCCTATGCTACATGTCTGTCGGGACCTGCCGACCGTCCAAATGTCGGTTTTAAATCGACTCAGCAGATCAATCATTCCTCTTAACCCTGTACATAAATGTAAAACGCTAATAAGCTGTTGTTTTGAATAATGTTTATTCACAAGTTTACAGTGTATTATTACTGAAAATAAATCTATTTGCTACTTTTTATACGGCGACGGGTTTGTCGCTTGTTGATTTTTGTTGACGTGGAACAACCTGGTGTCTGACGATCCTTTAGAAACGCATTCCAGGACAAACGTGATTTGTCTGACTTTTAATAGGAAAGAGACCAGCTGGCTCGTCACCAGTGTTGGCCTCGACTGTTCTCCGTAAAGCGCTTTTCACTTTTGTAACCGAGAGCCTGCAACTCTAACTTTTGTATTGGCAAGTTTGATAAATGTGTCCCAAGAAGCTATTGTTTGTTTGTTTTTTTTCCGTAACACTTTAATAAACAGAAAGTTGCAGCAGGAGTCGTCTTTGGTTTTTATATATACATTTATATAAGAATTACTCCTGGTGTCTTATTTGCTTCTGTACTCAAAATATTAAAGTGTTGATGCAGCTCAATTCAGAAAGTGAAACCTGTTCCATATCATTGTAAAAGTTATGATTATAGGTCAGTTTATTCTCTTCTGGTCATTTTGATTGTGGGTTATACTTTGAAAACTAGTTAAGATTTTGTTTTGAGATTTCTGTAAAAATGGGTTTATTGTTCAATCTGGGACTTTAACGCCTTTATTTTAATTAAGCACAGGCTTTTGCGCATTACATTTTAACACAATTACATTTGTATTCACGTGTTTCTAGTTTTATATCAAAAGTGATAAGAAACTGAAGGGGGAAGGATGCAAAATATTTACTGTTTGGACTGAATCTTGGATGCCGTCAGCTTTTCAAATTTGAGCTCAAATTCTTGTAGAAACCCTCCAGAGAGATCTGGCCCAGGACTCAAATTACAGCAACATTTACAGACAAATAAATGAGGAGCATTGGTTTGGTTTGGAGTTTTATTAAGAATCCAGTATATAAAAACATTGAGCTCATCAAGGTGCAGAGTGATAAGAAATCAGTGTGTGAGCAAAAGTAGTACATAAACGCAAATCAGCCCATCACCAGCGGGGAACATTATTCACTTTACAAAACATATACCAACATCTAGTTTATATATTACAGTGTATCTTACAGTGAAGGTACAAATAGAAATCTCTTATGGTTCCTTAAGGAACAGCAGATCAGTGAAATACTTGTAACGCAAATAAGAAAGTCCAACAGAGTTCTGTTTAGGCCCATGTGAAGGAAAATAAACATAAATATAGCACTTTGAAGTCACTAGTAAAATTAGGCAAAATGTTTTCCGACCAAAAGGAAGCCTTTGGCTTCTCATGTGCTGATTATCTGTGCTTTAAAAACATAATTAATCAGACTAAAAACCATTTAGATTAGAAAACAACTTAGCACACCGACCGATTCTAACACAAGGTATGAATGCAAGTACAAAAGCTGAAATTTCATCCTGTAAACAGACAATGTGGTGAAGCTAAATTTAGGTAAACAGCTCATTAGAGTGTGTAAATGAAATGCTTGGTCAATGCTTTGGTAGAGTTAATGCTGGATAAAAGTCGGAGCTCCACATTCATCGTCCCGGTTGCAGAAGCTGCAGCGAAGGTCCTCCGTGCAGCGGCCAGTTGATGTGGAATCTCTAGCTGGATGTAAACACTACGCACAAAAATATACCACAGCATGAAATTAAAGACTAGACGGGAGATGCTCAGCTTTTCAGAGCAAGGTGCTTCGGGTTTAAGCTCACTTCTCTCTCTGAGGCCTTGTCCGAAGCTCTGCACCAGCCTGATGAGGCCCCACAACAAGACGCCTTTGATCAGCAGCGAAATCAACGCTCCGGTGACGGTGGCCGCCTCCAGGGTGTACGTCTGGTCGTGGAACCACTTCTCTGTCACCTGGGAGAAAAACGAACCACGAGTTTCTGTGTTACATCTCTGTTGGCTTCTTGCGGCTCTGACGGTTTCCAGTTTTGGTTACTGGAATTTTCAAAGAGAAACCAGTTCTCCCATGTGAGAATATACATCCTGCATGATGCTTCACTTCATTCGTAATGCCCCTCCAGTTACGGCCATCATGCAGAAGAAACCCAAAAAAACAAAACAAAACAAATAAAAACAACATAGCTCCTTGCTGTGTGAAGAGCAGGTAAAACCAGTGTTTTTAATTACTTACTGCATGTCCAGGACCAAGAGTCTTTGGAGGAAATTAGCCAGAAGTGTTTCAGGAAAGGGCGGGGTCTGTGGATCCACACCCGACTTTGGGATTTTTTTTGTCTGTCCGTTTACTGCCATTAAAATTCTCAAAACCCTTCATAATAAAAGTGTTTAAGGAAGTCCTTCGGGGTAGATTTACCATCACAAACATGTTTTTCTTAGGAGCAAGCACAGCCATTCTCTTCTAGAGGAGTTAATATCTACGTACCGAGTACAACAGGTAAATGAAGAAGGCCACTTGAGGAAGGTTCTGCAACATGAAGACCCAAACCAGGACCGTGGCTTCCTTCAAAACCTGGAAAACAGTGGAGCTGTTATTCTAGATCCATCGGCTGCGCAGAAATCTGCGGTCACGTCTCTAACTCCGGCGTATGGAGCGATACTGCTGGAATATTAGTCTTGTCTAGATGCATCCTGCAGGCGCTCGGTCAGATCGGGTCCACACTACATCGGTACTGGGAGGAAAATATAGAACATCAGAAACGACTGAAAAAGCTCAGTGACTCCTTTCAGCAGATTTACTGAATTAATCGTCAATTTAACATGTTTCCATCAGTATAATATGGTACATGGAGGTTTTATGTGACAGGAAAGGAAGTCAGTGCACACAATGAACGGGCAAAACCAACTCAAAAAGAATTATTTGTGTAACCGGGTGATAGCGGTTTTTTTCCAACCGCTATCACCCAGCAGCTCATCAGCGTTCCATGTTTTCATCATCATCATCATCCCCTCTCACCGCAACAGCTCCGACGAAGGCGGTGACGAAGGCCCAGAACACTCCGACTCCCAGGATGATGGTGTTGGCAGTGGACATGGCGGAGTCCGACGTCGTGATCAGGATGCACAGGCACAGCTGAAAACATGGCGGACAGGACACGGCCATTTCAGAACCAATCCAGCGGTGTGAGAGGTCGGAACGTGACGCCGCAGAGGCCAGAGGAACGTGTGTGCAGAGGCCCAACATGGCCGCCGCTACATGTTGACTTACCTGAGCCTGCAGGTCAAAGGTCACCATGGAGAAACAGAAGTTGAGGAGGAAGTACTGCTCCTGCAGGCTCTCCAGGGCCCCGCCCACACGGAACGCCATCATGTTGGGCCTTTGGATGAGCAACGTGGTGCAGAGCACGTGTATGACGCCCAGGCACATGGTGCACACGAAGCGAGCCTGAAACACAAACAAGAACTTTGAACTCCGTCGCTCCGGTGCATTGAGTCCGACTCACGACTCGACCGACGGCAAGGTTTACATAAAAATGAGCCCACGCAATTCCGCTCGATTTTTCATGTGCCTAGAGCTCCGTCTGGGAACGCAAGGAGAATTTGTGAACGATGCCTGCTCTGTTGTAGTTTGCCTGTAGTTTTAGCAATGGCAGCAGGAAGAGAACAAAGCATTGTCGTCTATTAAGCCTCATCCCATTTTAACACAGATGGCCAGTCATCCCAGGTTCCTAAATCCCAGTTTTCATGGGGGGTTTGGTGCCTTCAGGGGGTCTTACACCAATCATCACCAATGTTCTGCACATTTCTTTGCACGCATGTCGCGTTTTAAATGTGGAAAATGTGCATTTTGAAACTTCTCCGGAGAGGCTTTGAGAAGTCGGCGTCCTGCCTGCAGCAGTCAGAGCGATCTGAGTTTGGAGACGTTTACACAGCGGCGTGCAGTGGGGTCACCGTGCAGAGGTCACCCAGGTGACTGCCTACTGTAACTAAGACTGACTGCTAATGGCAGCTCTACATGACCCAGTTTTTGTTTTTTTTTTAAATCCTAACTATTCCTTTAAAGACGCACATCTGTCATTTTGCAAGCAAACAAACCGAGCCCTGCAGCCATAAATGGCAAACATGCGGCATTTCCTAGAGCTCTCCAGGACTGCTTGTCATGAACTCTCTACAGCAGCACAAAAAAAACAAAACATATGTGTACATGTGCCAGAATCACTGCAGTTCTCCCCCTTCTACCTTCTGTGGTGTCAGATCGCCGTGACGACCACCACACAGCTCGGAGGCAGATAAATCGGCTTCACGTGATGCGGGCCGAGACAAAAGGATCAAATCTGAAGTTTTTAAAAAAGCTCAAATTTCACTTTACATCCAGGCGGAGCAACAGCGACATCAAGTGGAAGAAAGGAAACTAGCAGCCCGTTCAGTGGTGAGTTGAGGACAGGATGTTGGTGATGCTTTAATGAAGTTTAAATTCTAAAAATAAAACGGTGGCTTTTTAGCACACAGTGGGAAAAATGGTATCTGCGCTCCTTTATGGAGTTCTTCTGTTTTTCAGTTTTTATCGGACTCCCATGTTTCTGACCGTAACGGCATTTTTATATCACAAACACACCAGCAAGTCCACTTCTTTAAGCCAAAAATAGTGAAGGTTTTGCTGTGGTCTAGTCAAAGTCTAGACTTGAACCATATTGGCAGCTATCGCATGGCCTTTAAACAGGCCATTTATGCTTGAAAACCCTCCAAAGTGGTTTAATTAAAACAATTCTACTAATAAAAGCTGGTGAAGATTCCTGTTCAAGGCTGACAGGAAATTCAATCATCATTTGAAAACTGCCTTTTGCATTTCCTCCGTTAATATTTTAAGTGTGAACAAAAAGAGTAAAACCTGCAACAGGCAGTAAGGGGGGGTGGAGGGGGGACACAGAGAAAACTCAGCAGCTGAGAAACGAGCTGCATGTTTTCCTCATTGCGCGATGGTCCTAATGAAGAGCCTCAAGTCTTCAGGCAGACGCCATGAAGTTTCTTCTGCCAAACCGGGTCGTGATTCTGACTAAAACAGAAAACCTGCCGCTGTTTCCATGGCTGGGTTAACGAGTCGCATGCAGCGTTTACTAAATGATCCGCAAGCCGTTCTGAGCTTATCTTGGGTCTCAACCCGTTTCATGAGTTCCTAAGACATTTCCACACAGCAGCTCAGCAGAGCGCTGCTCTTAGTGACTCAGAAGCCATGATGGCTGCACTCAGGGGCTACAGGAAGGTCAAAGGTAAACACACAAAAGGTTAAACGTGAGAACAGAAAGTGTATTTGTAAAAAATTGCATTTTCTTTAGGTCTTGGAATTCGTGGCTGGGTAAATTTGTGAATTTTACGGTAGATGCTCGTTATTTAAAAGCGGTCGCCCATCCGTGAACATAAATATAGCACATTTATGTAGCATTTATTCACCAAAAACACCTTTTAGCATGATCTAAAAGGTTTCTACACATTGGGCTGTGTTTGGTAGAGTTTTGGTTCAAAGGTGGAAGTTTTTCAATGTCAACACAGAAAGTGGGAGTACCCTCTAAATGAATTTAAATTCAGCTTTATGTTATTTCTAAGATATTATAATTGTTTGTATCTGAATCAAACTCTGTCATCTGCCTCCAGGTGTTGAGTCTTGCTCGCGTGGCCGACGCTGTCACAATAACAAACTTGAACTTGTCTTTTGACATCCAGAAAGTGCTTTGCTGTCAGTGCAAAAATCTTTGGCCACACGGTTTAAATATGTAAATATCTTCATATTTACCATAATTTACAGTTCCTCGTGGCATGAGAACAGTCAAGAGGTATTTTTAGAACATGAAAATACTCAACCTAACATGAACTTGTGTTTAGGAGTTCTTATAAAATTTTAAAGAAGTTAATAGTTCTCCAGATTTTCTATAGGTCCTTTAATTAAAGATTTTAAATATCTGATGATGCTCACACCAATGTTTTTTGTAAAAACACAAAATACTAACTTGTGAATTATTAAGGCAGAAAAAAGGCTATTTTGTCTAAACGTATTGAAGAGGTGAATTCAGTGCAGATGTCTTGACTCTGTCTCACTGGCAGCTGATAATCCAGTCATCAATAATCCAATCATCAGCTGATGATTGGATTATCATCAGCTGATAATACAGAGACAGATCCAGACTTGTTTCTGAGACCCGATGCGTCTCATTTCTGTCCTTTATTTCCCCCCGTACACTGTTACTGTAATGTGTATGCTTCAGAAAAAGACAAAGAAAGAGAAGAAACCAGAACTACACTCCCTCTGTAACATTACAGTTAAACTATGAAGTTTAACAAATCAGGGGAGAATTAAAACCAAAAATGTTTTTTAGATGCTCCCTATTTAAAAGTGATGAGTTTTAAAATCATCCAGTTTTGTTTTTAATAGCTTGTTTTAGGTTATGCTGCGACATTTCATTTGGATTTTGCCCCAAACGTTGTCTAGTCCAGCCGAAGTATCCTCATGTTGGTTTATTTTAGCCATTTAGACGATTGTTTGCTGTTGGACATCTAAGCTAAACGTCACGAAACATCATGAACATCATGAAAAGTGATGGGCAGACGTTGTTCCCCAGGAGCCGTTTTGGCTCAGTTGAATCACGACCAATGGGCGTAACCAGGACAACGAGGCCTGCAGCGCTTTATGTTGCTGTCAATTCGCTTTTGGTATAATTTTGGAAGGCCGACCAAACCTACTTGGACAATTCACCACAGTTTTAGATTTTCTCACTTTAGATCCCTGGAGGTCCAATCACTAAGACTGCAAATGCGTTTTAACAGGACTGTAGTGATGCTTCTTGAATCTGTTAGAAAACAGCTGGAAACGCAGAATTCTGGGTATTCAGCTGATCCAAACAAAAAGGACAACATTTCTCATGGAGATTTGGTTATAAACTGAGGATGATTTACTCATGTTGACAAATGTAATGTTCCCAGCCTTAATAGTGTGTTCAGCAACTCACCAGCACCTCCTGTTTGCCCTTAGAGCCCACCACGGAGAAGTTGACCACCGATCGGATCATGACCACCACCACGCTGAGCACAAACGCCACCAGCTCCTGTCGGTTCTCCTGCAGGACGCCACGGCTGATGTAGTAGATGCAGAACACTGAGAGGAAGCAGAAGAGCAGGAGGAACTCTCATCTTTTATGTTCGAGAAGTCCGAGAAAGAAAGCGTCTCTGCTCATTTCTCCATCCCGTTGCTGTCTCGTGAAGTCGCGCTGAAGGTTTTTCTGTTTGACTTCTGATGAAACGTGGTTTTGAGAATCTTTTGCAAGTGAAAATCGGAAATCTGTCTTCAACCCCCAAAGCTCCAGCTTCGCACGTCAAGATCTTATCTAAAAAAACTTTTTCACTCGGTGAAATGTTACATAAGATTATACACAGATGGATGTCGGGAAGCATTTTTTATGTTAATTATGACGATTTTCCACTTACAGCTAATGAAAACATGATGTTTAAAATTAGAATATTACATCAAATGAATAAATACTATATTAATACCGTTCTTAAAAACAGAAATGTGGGCTTAATGAAAAGTGTGATACTCAATATCTGTTATGTGTTATTTTCTAAGTACTTCTACTAGACTCTTCATTGAATATGACTGTAAATGCTAACCGGGTAACTTCTAAAGATGATTGTTTGCAAATAATGACTTTTTTTTTACTAACTGATTAGCCTGTTGATTATTCTGACGATTTATCGATCAATGATTAATTATATAAAAATTGGCATATTCCGCAGATTTTTCATTTAAAGACTTAAGCCTTTTCTTTGCAATATTAGAAATAGATTAAAATTAACAAATAATTCAAATCCTTTCTAAAATAAAACAAATGAACATTTTATTGCCTAAAACGCAACAAACTGGGTGAATATATAAAAATAGCAACTTAAGGAGTTTTGGGCAAACCATATCAACAGACAAAGGTATTCATGGCTTACATGCAAAATGTACATATATTTTGTACAATTTTCACTTAATTACTGCTCTGAATATGTTGGGGGTTTTTACATTACATTAAATTGCCTTTTTTTGAGTGTGGACTGCAGCTGACGACCGATTACTAAATTAGTTGGCAATTATTTGAATAACCGATTCATCAAGACTCATCTGATTAATTATTTTAATCCTAAATGCAAAATACAAGCTATCAAAACTCTTTCATATACCGTCAAAGTTAAATACATGGACGTTTTTGGTGATACTGAAATAAAACATAAAAAATGGTTGAGGTGTGAAAACTTCTACAAGGCACAGAGAACTAATTTATACCGAAATTTGGCAAAAGTTGATCTGGAAGTCAGAAACTAAACTGAACCAGTTGAAATGACCCAGCAGCTCGTTTCCCTTATCGACATGAGTGTTGATTAAGCTAAAACAAAGAGCTGAAACTTAATTACTAGAGCACCACTCCCTGGAGTTCCTCCTTTAAACTACTGTTCATCCCAGACTTTCAACTTTGCGGCGCTCCTCTCCACCATTGTGCACAAAATAATTCATTTTTAAATGATCTGTTCCGGTTTCACTTTGAAAGTTTACTGGCAGCTCTGGATTTTCTGATGAGGACAGCGGAGAAAGAGGAAACTGTCGTTGGAGTTCAGTTGGGAGTTTAAGTTGGCCAATCGAGTCGGCGGAGCAAAAACCCAGAGGTTTGAGTCGCCTTGATAAAACGCCGCTGATGTCTGACAAGCATCCAACATTGCATGTTGTGATCCTTGATGTACAAGTTCATGACTTCAGAAGGAAAAAGTGCTCAGAAACCGAGTCGGCAGAGGCTTATTGAGGAGGAAGATGGGCGCCGCGACGTGAAACCAGAAGAGGAAGTTGGGATTTTCAGTTTTTGAATGATTTTCAGTTTTTCTTACAGATCGTCAGACAACTTTTGGAGCTTTTTGTTTCATTTGTGTGTAAAATAACCACTTTGCATCACTGCAACCAGATTCATGAGGAATTATTTAGGATGCAGCAAAGTAGGCTCATGCTTTGAAGAAACTAAAACGTAGAAACTGAAAGTGTTTGTTGAAAATGAGGGCAGTAGAGAAGCAAAACTTCATTCTGATCAGAAAGACGGAGGAAATTTTTTTCTTTTATTATCAGAGTGAGCACAGGAAGACATCAGTAACCCTCTGTGTTCACCTCCTCCACAGTTTGGACCACACAATTACAGCAGCAGTACTTCTGCTTTCAACTCCGAGCGGAGGCGATCGCAGCGACCGCCTCGCTCCTTGGCGTCAGGCAAACGTGAAGCACTCACATATCCCGACCAGCTGGATGAGGGACACCGTGAAGTTGTCCTCGTCGGAAATGTCCGTGTCCTTGTGCTGCTTGTAGATGCTGGACACGGTGAGGCCGAGCAGGGCCAGCAGGGACACGACGGTGAAGCAGAAGTAGATCTTCACCGGGGCAGACAGCTCCGACCACGACTTTATCTGCAGGACGGAGGGGACAGACAGTCTGAAACGGGCCGAGAGGAGGGTGGGGGGGGGGGGGGTGTGTTGGGGGGGGGTGGGGTGGTTGGGGGGGGTGGGGGGGGGTGTGGGGGTTGGGGGGGGGTGTGGGTGTGTGGGGGGGTTGTGGTGGGTGGGGGGACTTGTGGATGTTTGGGGG